>JAAAKQ030454867.1:0-10215 GCA_010016005.3 Zanna intricata | reverse complement strand
CTGTTCCCTGTAGTCATCTTCTCAACCTCCTGAAACAAGAAAGAAGCAAACGGAGGATTATCTGGAGGGGCCGATGAGGGTAGTGGTCCTCATCGCCTGTTGTGACGATCTGTGTCGGCTCACTTGACGCTGTAGACCATATCTCTCTCTCTTCTCTTGATAATCTCAGGATCCCCACCCGCTCGCCCTTACTATATAAGGTAGCTTTTTCCTGAGGGAATACAAAATTTCCCTCAACCTCAATTTTTTTCCCTCTGGGAATTTTCCAGCATGAGACAAGTCAAATCAAGCCAGTATGAAGTGGTGGAGGAAGGGGAAGGCAGCTACAAGTGAAAGCAAAGACTAGTGGCATCTGTCGCCTCTGCATTATCATTCAATAATAAAATATACACTAAAAAATTGCACATAATTAATAATAATAAATAGTTGTAATAATTTCAATGATATATGCTGATATTGACAACAAAGGGGATGTAAATATTTTTAATTAACATTAAAAAAATGTATACTTTCAAATTAAAAAGAATTAATTAAAATATGCCATAATTGTTTTGAAATTTATTTAAATATTAATTTTTGATTACAATGGATATGAAACTTTAAAATTATAATAAATAAAAAAATAAACAATTAAATAATTAACTACATTAATAATTATATTTTACAACATAATATATATTCATTATAATATTAAATGCTATGTTTTGTGTCATTAATTTTTATAAAATATAGCAGTAATAATTTATAATAAATAAAGTTAAATAAGGATTAAACATCATTCTATTTTCAGTATAACTATTTTTTTTACAATATTAATTCTTTCTTTAATTAATTTATACAAAAGGAAAAGAATCCAGGATATAATTATATTACAAATATCATTATAATTTCTTTATCAATATTTTTCAGTTAATAATATCGTTTAACAAATGAATAAACTGCACCGATAAACTTTTTAAAAAAAAGGAAAAAAGAGAAACAAATATAACACATACGTAGAAGCATTCTTCATAAACATACAACCAATTATAATAATTATTACTGAAATAAAATTTAATCACAGATACATTCAAACCACTACTTCTTTATAACTTAAAAATAGACAAATCAAATATAACAAAACAAACAAAAAATTATACATACAATGAATAAAAATTCATTAACATGTTTAATTAAATTAAGAATAAAACCTATAATAATGAAATATATAGACATTTTTTTTGAAGTAATGACTTGAAGCTACTGTTTATTTTTCTTTAATACACATATATAAATAATCTTAAACAAATAAGTGTCTTTAAATTTTCTAGTCTTTAAAACACACTCGGACTGGATAAAATATGACGAACACTATAAATACAATAATAATAATGTAATTATTAATAAGTATTTTTTTAAAATATTAAGTATATAAAGTAGAACAGGCAGTAAAAAAAAAAAAAAACCTCTGACTAATAATAATAACATTAATTGTAATAATAATGATGATGATAATGATTAAGCTAGACAGCAGCAACTATTTAGAAATATATGAATACAGCAGTTGTACAATGAAAAATTTATTTTGTGAACCAACCGCCAAAAAAGTTGCGTGAAAAATGACCCAATCGCCGCAAACGGCCTGAAATCATACACATTAAGTATATATAAATATATTATTATTATTTAATAAATTTAGATGTAATAATTAATTTTTTTTTCTTATATTTATAATACAGTGAAAAACAGACAATACCTATAAGTTATACACTATTTCTAATTTCTCTTTGTTAATAAATAATGTAAGAATAAATGTTAATTTTTCCATTTATATATCCAAAATCTTCTTGGAGCAAATTATTTTTCCTCTTCTTCATTGGAGTCAGTGTTCACACTGTTCTTTAATGGTGTCTATCTTAAAATAGTCAGGAATATTTTTAATATAGTTTTTCTCAAACTATTTAGAGGCCCATCTGATGCTATATAGAAAGAAATCAGGGTGGTTATGAATAATATTTCTTTTTACAAATATGTTGTGAAGTTTTTCAATAAATAATTAGAAATGGAATGCTTTATAATTAAAATAAATCATATATGTATATACACATAAACAACAGCACAAAACTAATATAATGGATAGCGAGTTCTGATAAAATCAAGTAAAATATATATATAAATAGGAAACCATAAAATTTAAATTGGTTCAAAAAAATGAAAATGCTTATTTAATCAAAGTTTACAATATCTGCAGTGCAACAAACATCAGGTATACTAAAATGATCATTTCAAATCAGCTGTTTAACAGCTAAATTTCAAAGTCAAATGTTTTGAGTTTCATATCTAAGTAAAAGTTAAGGTTTAATGTGGAGTTTGAATAAACAGCAGATACTGGTGTATTTTGCTGGTAGAGGTTCAATTAACCACACTTCACAGGAATGATCAGCCTGAATCTGCACAGGAGTACACCTCACTTAACAGCCATCCACATCTAACTGATCCACAGGGTTGCTTATTGTTCACAAGTTGAACAAATTGCAACACACTTTTCAGTGCTGCAACAGATATTTAATAATATATATTTATTAACAGGTGGTAGATGTTCAATTAATCACACATTTCAGGAATGTTCGGCCCGAGTCTATACAAGACTACACCTCATTTATATTCATTCATCATATCATTCTCATATATAATTGGTACAAGTTCTGAAGTTGAACAATGTTTACAAGTTGAACATATTGCAACATTTTCTATTAATAATAGAAGAAAAAAGTGAAGTGGGATCTTAACTGTAAGATATAAAATATTTGTAAAATGTTCATTACTATTTCTATTTTACATTAATGTTATAGATATTTTTACATACTTAATAACAATCAGATCTTGATTTACATATGTTTGTAAAAATCTAGATTTCAGTATATATGTATGAGGTGTGTCCCAAAGAAATCTGACCTACTTTCAAATCTCTGTGCCAACGTTCGTATAAAACTCTGTGAGGTACAAGAGAAACCAGCAACTTCTCCCGAACTAGTCAGATGCTGCAGTTATAAACAGAGTGTATTAGTTCATGCACAGTGTGTCTTTGTTAATGTTTGTCGGATTTTGTAATCGCTGAAAATGACGCAGAGATCAGATCAACAAATTCGATTAAGTTTTGCTTCAAACTTGAAAAAAGAAATGATGCAGAAGGTCTTTGGAAATGAGTGTATAGGCAAAACACAAATAAATGAGTGGTACAAGCGGTTTAAAAATGGTTGTACATCTGTTGACAGTAACCCATATTTCTGGTCGACCTTCGACCACAATTCTTCGATTATGAAGGCATTGTGTACCATGAATACACTGCAACAAGTCAGATGATTAAGAGTCGAGTGGGACCACTCAGTGCGTATGGGGTTGTACTCTGTGTCGCTCTGTGAGTTTTTTGGTTGGTTTTTCATTGTTTATTGTTAATTTGTGGATCGGAACTTAAAGAGATAAGGTTAATGGACATATTTGTAAAATTTTTGGTGATTTGGTTTACTGAATAATTTTTTACCAAGTTTTTTAGTTGGGTACTTATTATAGGGCCTAACAGGCGTTTAGTGTGTGTGGTGTTATTTTTACCAGGTTTACTTATCATGGTTTGTAACATAAGTGGTTAATATTTTTTGGTTTACAAACAATACTGTAAGTTTTTTCAGTCTTTACTACTTATAGGTTAACAGTTATAGGCTAACCTATTATATAGATTAACCTATATAATAGTATTCATCAGTAAATGTAACAGGTAGCAGCTATGTCACATTATTAACTGTAAACAACTGACTTAGAAAAATTTCTCCAATTGTGCTGTTAGATATAAGGTTGTTTTTCTAAGTCCTCCATCTTCCTTATAGGGGGACCTCTTTTCTTATATCTCCCGTCCCGTCCCGTCCCTCAGATTTCTTTCCACTCTCGGATCTCCATCGATCCGGGCCTCCCGTTTCCGTTTTTGACCTCCCCCAAAACTTTTTGACCCTTAACACCCCCCAAAAAAAGATTTTTTCGACATTGGGTAAGGGAAGGCCTAGTAAGACTCCTAAATGTGACGCTGAATAAAATGAGGATGGCAACCCAAAAAGTGTTTTATTGCGCTCCTAAAAATAGCTTCGGAGTATGGGTTGCTAAATCGTTAGAATTCTGGTACAGGAAAAAAAAGACAAGTGAGGAAAGAATCGAACTGTATTTGGTTGACCCCGGAGAAAAGAAGCCTGCGCAGCCAGTGGGCCCTCCCACTATGTTGGTGATTGTCCGCAAGTCGGGCACAAGTTATGGTGACCTCTTTAGACAGGTGCGTGAAGATGTGGGCACGGATTTAGCGGACGACATAGTGTCAGTTAAAAAAGGCTGATATAGTTAGAGACTAGATAGCAAGATCGATAACGCTACAATAGCGGCCAATCCATTAGATAGAAGGTCCACTAGCTTAACCATAAAGGGTATGGACATGGATACTGAAGCCGACGATATTGTGCAAGCAGTACGCAAGGTAACCGGGGGAAGATACCCCAGTCAAAGTGACAGGTCTACAGATCGCCTATGGGAATACCAAGAGAGCGGCGACCTTCCAGATTCCGGTCAAAGTGGCGAAGAAGCTTGCAATGAAGGATCGCCTGGCTCTCATGTCAGCTGGAATCAAAAACAACAAAAGAAGAAGAACAAAAGTGTTTCCGCTGTTGTCGGACAGGGCATGCAACGGCCCCGTGCGGGGCCCCGACCGCACCAAGATGTGTTTTAGATGCGGTGGCACTGATCATCTGAAAAGTACATGCAAACAGGAACCAAAATATCTTGACTGTAACCAAAGAGGGTAGCGTAATGTGCAAGCAAGAAACTCAACGGATCGGGAGCCGTAGTTCGTTGAACCAGCAATGAAGTGCATGCTCCTAAATGCTGGCAGAAGGCGTATCGCTCATGATGTGGCAATCAGTTGGACGACGCGACGGGGTTACGACCTAATCTTCCTCGCCAAGCCTAATAAATTGTTGGTGGAGACCCATGGGTAGATGACCGATCGAGAGAGGGATGTCGCTGTTGTTCATATCGCAGGGCGGCACGATATTCGGGTGCTTCAGCTTAGGAAGGGCTATGTTCACTTCCGGTTGGGCGGGTTCTCATTCATCGCGGGGTATATTTCCCCCAACTGTGACGACGCAGAGTTTGAACTCTTTCTGGACAATTTAGAACAAACGGATCAAGAGATCTGCTCACCCAGTTTTGGGCGATTTTAATGCAGAGGCGTTTGCTCTCGGAGGACTATGTAAAACTGCCAGGGGCGTCAGGTTAGCGACCATCGTCAGAATATTGGACATGTCGTATGTGGCTAGTCCAGGCAAACCTACATTTGTTGGAAGAGGCACAGGGTCAGTTGTGGACATAATGTTGGTAAATGAGACAGACACTTCACTAATAGAGGAGTGGCACATTGAGGAGGAAGATTTCCTCTCGGACCATCGCGGCGTCGCTTTCACGTTGAGGGGGATGCAATACAATATTACAGAAGACGGAATTGGCAGCCGACTCAAGAGCAGGTGGACAATTTTGTTGAATCAACAATAAGACGTTCTGCCCAGTTAGATTGTTCCCAACTGAAATTCTGCAGGAATTCATACAAGAAGCTGAGAAACTGATATCAAAAGGAGACAGGAGGTTCAACAATGCCTACTGGTGGAACCCAACAATCAGCATATTGAGAAGAGAGGCGATACGATTAAGACGGAGATGGCAGTATAGTAAGCAGACGCATTTAGAGGAGGAATTAATGGAACAACTATATAAAAAGGCCCGAGGCGAATATCGTTTTGCAATTAAGCACTCAAAGAAAAAGTCCTGAGAAAAACTACTCGAAGACTTAAACACAAATCCATGGGGGAGGGCCTTTCGGATAGTCATGAAAAGGTTCAGGAGCCCTCCCCCACTACTGGCTAAAGCCTCGGTCGAGGCCGCAACCCGAGGTTTATTTGTGACAGCTCCCGAGAGTGGGGCGGAACGAGGTCAAGAGAATTACTATTGGAGAGTTCACTAAAATCGTGAAAAAAAAATGAATTTTAACAAAAGCCCGAGTTATGATGTAGTCCCGGGGAGGCTGGTCAGGGGTGTCATTAAAGAGGACCCCTGGTTGGTCCTGGAGACCATGGATCACGCACTACTAAAAAGTAGTTTTCCAGACATATGGAAAGTGAATAAAACAGTCCTGCTAGAAAAGAAGAATACAGAAAATCAAGAGAGGAAATTCCCCGCCCAATTTTTCTGCTACCGATATTGGGCAAACTCTACGAGCGGATTATCGCTAAGAGATTAGAGCAAGAAATTGAAGAGAAAGGAGGTCTTTCAGCCTTCCAATACGGTTTCCGCAAGGGCAGATCCTCTATGGACACTATAATTCGTGTAATTCAGTGGGCAGAGGATACGCGCTCAGGAACATGGAGATCTTTTTTGGATTTAGAGGGACCACTAAAGTAGTGGTCTCTCTAAAGGACCACTGAAAGGAGGTGGATGTTAAAAACGCATTTGGCAGTGACAGGCACCCTTCAATTATTGAGATTCTCGTGGATCGTGGGATCAGCGGTCACCATAGTAATTCGCGAATTCCTGACCGACCGGAAGATATACGTCGATTCGGAGGAGGGAAATCTACATTTCACTCCGGGTGGGGAGGTACCTCAGGGCTCTCCCCTGAGTTCCCTTCTCTGGAATGTGGTGGTGAACGGGATGCTTCGGTTTGCTGTACCTGATAACATAAGACTCATTAATTTTGCAGACGACATTGTCGTCCTCATCAGGGGAAAATCAGAGGAGGAAGTAGTTGAGTTAGCCAATATGGCCATTGGCAAATTAAGTAACTGGATGGATGCAAGAGGATTGCTCCTGGAGTCTAAGAAAACGCAGGTGGTGGCTATGGTAGGCTGTCGTCGAATAAGTCCATTAAGATAAGAGTAGATGAGGTCCAAGTGGAGGCACAGCCTTGCACTAAATACCTGGGAGTGTGGCTTCAGAAGAATGGGCGTTTCGACTGACACGTCTTCATCGGTTTCGCAAACAGCCGAGGAGACTATGAATAGGTGAGAACGCGTGTGTATTAAGGGACACCTAAAGGTGATGTAGTAGTACTGCTCTTGGAAAAGTGGTAGGAGCTATGGAGATCAGCAACGGTTGCCAGCTGGACGAAAAGGCTAATCCCAGAGATAGGCCCCTGGCTGGGGAGGGATTACGGAGAGGTGGATCATTACCTCTCTCAGTTCCTCTCAGGCCATGAGGCATTCAATGAATATCTTTTTCGTTTTAAGCGAAGAGAATGGCTCAACTGCCTTTATTGTGGCGAAAGAGAAACGGTAGAACACGCCGAATTGCATTGTCAGAGATGGAATATTATTCGAGACGAATTTAAAATTACAGAAACTCCGCTCGAGGAAGTTATGTCGACAACTCTATAAACAGTAGTCAAGGATGTGCAGATTCATATTTACATTGATCCCTTGCAAAGAGGAACAAGAGGAATCGTGGCATGTTGATTGACTCGAAGGCCCGGAGGGAGGGGCAGTTCGTCCCCGCTTGTGGGGATAGGCTGCGATGATGAGGTACGGAGATTCCCTGATCTCTGTGGCGGGGGGGTTTTGGGACTACAGTTGCACAGGATCGAGCCGGGGGAGATGGACAGCCCTCTGCTGAGTCGCCGCTTGTCCCTATTCTGGGATGGGCGGTGACGATGACGCACGGGAACTCCTATCCTACCGGCATGAATACGTAGACATACATGCACACCTAAACCCACAAAAAAAAGGGAGTGAGTGTGTGTGCGAGAGATGAATTAAGGTAAGAGTACATGTTGTTTTCTTTTGTTTCAGTTACTGGTTGGCAGGTACATCGCCACAGAATAAGAGAGGTTTCTGCCATCACGTCAAACATCCAATCCCCCCATAGAGACCGCGTTATGCTTAATTGGGGGTCCGGTCTCAGGGAGGCGTAGGGATCCGGCGAGTGAGTTTTAGTCGGTATGGTGCAGGTTATATATGTCAAACAACACCTTGGCAGAGCCTGTTAGCTTGTTTGCAAGCCCAGGTCGGATAGCGGCCTGGATCCGAGCCCGACACACGCGTAGTGCAGTGCGTAAATGGCATTCCTTCATCTCCGGTTAAAAAAAAAAAGGTCAGATGATTAACAAAGAATTTTACTTTCAAGTTTTACGATTGTGTGACACAGTAAGGAGAAAACGGCCGCATTTTTGGGTAACCGGTAACTGGCTTCCAACGCATTCATCAAACATTGTGCAACAGTTTTTGGGCAAAACACCAAATTAGACAAATTTGCTAGCCTCCATACAGTCTCCTACATAGCCCCCTGCATCTTTTGGCTATTTCCAAAACTGAAAATTACACTCAAAGGGTTCAATGAACCAGAGATGATTCAGAAGAATGTGACAAGAACACTTAAGGCTATTCCAAAACTGTTTCAAAAAAAAAAAAGACAGACAGATGGGAGCTTGTCCCATCTGATATATCATGGTCAAATGGGGATTACGTTGAAGGATGCCACAAGCTGGATGACAAAGAATAATGTCAGATCGAGGAGAATTCAAAGTGGGTTGGATTCTTTTGGGACACACCTCGAATAAATATATTTGTATAAAGTGATGTTTCTCATGAAAATTTGATACCTGTCAGATTACCACTGAAAATATTTTCATAACTGGTGGTGGGTGAATCGTGGATCTAAAAAGTGTTTTGTATACAAAGCAGTAAGTTAGCATTTAGCTGTTAATCTGATGTATCTATGGGTGGTTATTGACAGCAGTTATTGTTTGTAATACACTAGACAACATATTCAATAAAATAATAAAAATTAAGAATGAGTTATCATTCTCTCAAACAGTATAATATAACATATTATAAATCAACAAGATTAAGCATAAAATAATACTAATAATTAAAAAAACATTATGCTTATAATAAATACAGTATTGTCTAATATAATAATGTTATAAATATGCTTAACTATTTACATAAAAAGAAGCAAAAAAAAAAGATCTGTTAATGATAAATAGCATATTATATACATACCATACCGATTAACTATGAAAAATTACTACAGTTAACATTTTAGAATCTATGTATAAATTAAATGCATAAATGATAATTATTTAGGCAAGATCAACAATAAAGTGAAACAAATTATATCAATAAATATAAGTTAATATTAAAAATATATTATTTATCAGTCCCACATATTGCTTTTCAAAAAAAAATAAAATAAAGCTTTTACCAATTTGATTGCAACCAAACACATTCTTTCAAAACAAATTTTTGATAAAACACACACACACACACACAATTACATATTTTGTATACATTCCTTACCCACTCACTCATTACTAACTGTCCAAAAAATTAATCTTTATGAATAACCTCCTCTAAGAAATTAAATGGATGTCGAGACCAGAATAGTATGATTGAAACCAAGCAAGTATTTTATTTTTGGTCGTCATCTAATCTACAAAGAAATTTTTTCCATTCACCTCCAAGGGGATGAAAAGGATAGGAAAATTAATTTGCATAATGACCCAAGAGAACTTAAAACCATTTATAGAGATTTGTTTAGAGTTATAATTGATTATTGTTTTGATTTTTTTTTTTATTCCTGTGGTGAATAATGGGGGTATATAAAACTGATTTTTATCTAAAAAAAATTGCAATAATTAAAATATTACAAATACGGATCTTTAATCGTTAATTAATAGGGATTATTACAAGGTGTGATAAAAAAATATGGTGAATGAATTTTTATAGCAGCAATTACTTACTTTGCATCTATTTCAACTAGTATGTCTCATACCCTCATGTGTTGAGATAGGCAGTGACAAGTATGAACACGTTATGGCTTGTCAGTCTGCTTCTATAGCCTCTACAGTGAGGTCATGTTTGCAGTGTCTGTCGTGAAACATGATCTTGAACAACGCATTAACATTAAGTTTTATTTCAAGTTGAAAAAAATGCCAAAGAAACTTACGAAATTTTAAAATCAGTGTATGGTAATAATATGGTAACTTTGACTGTTAAAAGACTGTTTACAAGTGGTATGAAAGATTTAAAAGTGGAATGAGTCGGTTAAGGAGGAGGAACAGTCGGGACATCCTTCGACCCCAAAAACAGATGAAATGTGCAAAAAGTGGCCAAGCTTGTTCGTTCAAACAGGCAAATGACTACTCGAGAGCTTACT
>JAAAKQ030454756.1:12477-24323 GCA_010016005.3 Zanna intricata | reverse complement strand
TCTCAATTCTTCTGTACAGAATTCTAGTTAAGATTTTTGACACATGAGTAGTTAAGCTAATTGTTCTGTATTCTTCACACTTATCTGCTCCAGCTTTCTTTGAATCGTGACAATAATACTCTTTTTAAAGTCCGGTGGAACTTCCCCTTTTTTAAAAAATAATTTAGGTAGTATTGTTTATAAAATTACACAACACAATTATCAACCCTTTGCAGTCAGATGACGTATTTAAAGTTAGTCCACTGGATTGGGCGGCCAGTAGTACTAGCTGTAGCTATTTTACCTGTCATATAGACTTGTTTGCACAGTCCCAGTCCTTTCAGCATGGATGGCTAGCAGTAGTTGCCAGGTTAAAATCTCTTGAACAGCCGGACTGCCAGAAGTACTGGCCGCTCACAACATGTTGCTATAGAAACAGTATATTTCTTTTGTGTTCTGATTAGTGTTGTAACCTATCAGACAGCCTTTTAACTAATTGTGTATTACATTTCCCAGTCTTTTTTTACTTTTCCCAGCACTAAAAAATTGTGCTGGTTGCTGTGACAGAAGACCTGGAGGAGAAAGAAAATAAAGCAAATTTTTTTGCCAGACTTGTCAGAAACACCCTGGACTACACATGGGCAAATTCTTTGAAAAATATTCAGAAAAATAAACCACAGTCTAGCTAGCAAATTAAACAAATCTATTGGATAATTTTCTATCACTGCAAAGTTTCTTTTTAAATATTATTTTATTATGTTACATTCAGGAAAGTAAAAATTAATCAAAACTATGTTAAGCTATTCTTTATGTGTCAATAAAAAAAATAAAAAATTATATAAAATATTGGCATTGCTTTTTTAAAATGAAATGCTGTATGTAAATATTTAGGATTGAATGAAAAACAATTCCAAGCTGGTGGGGCAGAGTAGTGTAGATGGCAGTTGAGCCAACAACAGCAGTTAAGCGGCCAGTCCTGTTGGCCCTCCAAATTGTGAGCATGCTAGTACCATAAATATTCCAGACTGTCTGAGAGCAGGCTGTGGCCATCCAACTGCAAAGGGTTAAGAACAGTTTTTAATAATTGTCCCGTAGATCGCATAAAATATTTCACAATTTAATTTAGCGGCATGAATATCAAGAGGGTAAGTGTGAGTACAGCAGCTGATCAGTTAAGAATGAGTGTCATACATATAAATATTTATTTCAGAATATCTTTCTTTATTATTTACTATAATTTTATTAAAAAAAAAAAAGAAAAAAAAAGTTATATAAAGTGGCTCCTGCCTAATAAAATATAAAATTTTCTATGACCGTAGGTAGATGCTTATTCTCAACTCAGGTGTAGATAAGTTTTGGAGTATTACTGTATGTACGTATTATATGAGTATTTTCAGCTGTAATGATGTTCTTGCAAATCATATTGTGTATTTACTCTAAAATACCATTATAATATTACTGTTATACATTTTTATTTTATTAAAATAAGAAATCAAATTAAAAAACAAATAAATATCATTCATAGTATTAATTCTTAATAATTCAGGAGGATTTGTGAAAATAATTTATACTCTTTAAACAACTTCAAATTTTTATTTTTGTTTTAATGTTGGATCATGAAGGTGAACTTTAAAAAAGTTACAATAGGTTATTTCTGTCATAAATTCTATATTTTTTATCATTTTCCTGAGAGAGGTCTCATGTAAGCAGATCTTGTAGTATACATTTTATTTATTTGAAGTTCTTTATTCTAGGGAGTAGTAGATGATTGTCAGAGTCCTGGAAATGATAACACTGACACTAATACTAATAACCATGATCAGAATGAAGAAGTTGATTCAGAAGGTATTGATATTGATAAGACTGATGTATCATCATCAACATGTTCATCTAATCTTTCTGGAAAGTGCCTAACTTTACCTCCTAAATTGGATTTGAGACAGATTGATTGGGATGAACTTGATGAGTTGTTACAGGTGAGTATTATTGCTTTTGTTTTTAAATAGACCTCTCTCTCTCTCTCAATAGTGGGCAGCCATTTTTAATCCTATTTTGTGGATAATTTTTTTTTTTTTTTTTTTTTTAAGTTTAATAGAGTATAAATCTAAAATTTTAATTTACAAAGTTAAGTTTTGGCTCAATTTTATCTTAATTATTTTTTTATAATAAATATCTCTGAAGTTACTATTTTTTCTCAGTATTTTTTTGCAAAAAAATTCAATTTTTTCTTATCTTTCATACACTTGATATTAAATGAGATGGTGAAAGCTTGATTTTGTAAAAAAAAATAGATGGTTTGTGTAATTTTTAAAATTATAGTTTTATGATTTATTAAACAAGAAAATAAAAAATTATGTCATTCTGTATAATGAGTATGTTTTTTTTTGTGTTGTTACATGTGATCAGAATCCTTGAAAAATATGAATATAGTGTAACCTAGTAATAATGGCTAAATCAATTTTTTAACTTTTGCAATTTAATAGGAAAAGATTTTTTTCTGTTTATTTATGCTAGAGCAGGCCATGAACATATACACATATACATTACATAAAGAATAAACTAAAACTAAATTAATAATAATTTGATTAGACTTCATAGTTTTTATGGATGTTTTAACAATCCTTTAATTTTCACTGGTTTTGATACGAATTAGCCATCGTAAATGTTGCTATTTTATCAAAGAGTGTAAATACTAATAACTTAGTGCTTTGTAATCTATTTTCTGATAATGTTAGTAAAAATTAACTCGTTTTATAAAAAAGTATTAATTTTTGCTTCCTTATGAGCCACTCATGTTATAGTTAGAAAAGATTATTTGTAGAATAGTACTTCATTTGAGCAGTACAAACCTCTTACAAGAAAAAAGTGTTATTTGTATGATCTTTTATTATAACAATAAAATTTGCAGAATTGTTGGGTCTAGAAAAAAGACTCCTATTGTAGCAAACTTATTTTGTTATTGATTTTTAAAGTAATAATTTGTATGTTAATTAATATAAATTTAGTTTACAAGAACATTATATTATATTTTACTTCAATGTTTTTAGTTCATTGTTATTTTCCACCTTGTATTAAAATATAAAAAATTACTCCATTACTATTTCATGTGACTAAGCTATTTTTAATAATGTAATGTCATTTCAGGTGGAGCGCCATGTTGAAAGTAATGAAAAATTATATCAAACAATGCCATGTAATTTAAATTTAAATCAGAACTCCTTAAATGCAGCTGAATCAAAAAATTGTAAAAATATAGATGATGAAGAAAATGGAAATTTAGTCGTAGATTTAAATGATACAGAAAATGATAAGACTGATCAGCAGCTAAATGATGATAATTCTTTTATTAATCATGAAAACAAGTTAATATCAGATCAAGATTCTTATTCACAAAATTTTGAAGAACGTTTAGAAGAAGGAACATCTAATTCAGAAAATACTATTGACAGGTCCCATAGTGTACCTGAAGGATTTGATCTAAGTAGTGATGAGGACATTAGTGAAAGACGATATAGTGAAGAATCAGTAGTGAGAAGAAGAACAGGATCAACAGCCATTAAGAGGCGTACTGGTGCTAAGCGGCGTTCTAGAAATGCTAAACTGAAACGTCGTTGCTCTATAAATGGACATTTTTATAATAGAGAAACAAGTTTTTTTACACCACCTTTTGGAAGTCAAATGTCTGTGTGGGTTACTTCACTTGTTTCTACCCAAGAAGTAATAAATTTAATGTTGGATAAATACAAAGTTGATAGCAAACCAAATAATTTTGCATTATTTGTTGTTCGTGATAATGGTGGTCAGTATTTTTTAATTTGTTTTATTTTTGGTTGGTTTTTATTCTTACTGATTTTAATTATAATTATGCTTAATAGAATATGATACCTTGAATGGCTGTGCCCTTTGAACAAACTTTGTAACTTATTTTTTCTCCATTATTTATTGAATTTTTGTCTCATTTATAAAAAAAAAGTCACCAGAACTTCCTAGTATACTATATTCTGTAGTTTTTCCTCAGATATTTATATTTTTGAGTTTATTAGTTTATTTTGACATATAAAAAGCGTTTACAAAATTACTGCTAAAGAATGCCCATATCTAAGAGTATAAAGTGATCATTATCAAATACTTACTGAAATGTTGCCATAACTGATGGCTGTAGAAAACATGATTAGAATGAGTTATTCCTTAATTAAAATAACCATTCATTTGAATAACAAGCATATACTATGCTTCTCAGGGAAAATGAATCTTGTAATTGTTTGCTGTTGCTTTTTTTATCGAACTGAATATATCTTTATATCAGCTAGCTAAATTAATAAAATACAGGTGAGATCTGAGTTTACAGAGACACCAGTGATGTTCACTACAAGGAATAGCTATATAGTGAATATCATTACTATCCAAGAAAGAAACTCTAGTGCCACATATATCTCAATTGGTTTACATACATTACTGCTACAAAAGAGATTTTATCCTGATTCAAACTTAAACTACAGTTGAACTACTTTTTAATGAAGTACCATGGGGGAATGAAAAAGTTCGTTAAATGGAAGATTTGTTAAATAGAAATACTATAATATTATGTACAAAAAGAATTTTTTTTTTTTTTAAATTTGTATATAAAAACTAAGTTATAAGTTCTTTATTTATTCAAATACTATACTGTAATTAATTTTCTTCCTTTTTTTAATAAAAAAATGTACAATATTGTATTAATCTAATAGTTTTTTTTTAATATACAATAAAATAAAGAAGAGTAGAAAACAATCAAAAAGTAAAAAAAAAACAACAGTAAAAAATTAATAAACATGTTAAATTATTGAGTACAGTATGTTCAAAAGCTGGAAATCAACTTTCTAAAAAGTCTGTAATTTTTGTTTGAACTGTTTTGTTTTCAAAGATAATTTTATTTTCAAATGAATGAAGGCTACTTCTTATCATATCAAATGATTGCAGTAACTCATTATTTGTAAGCTATTAGTTACACCAACTGTTTCATCTATGTCATCTTCAATTTGTGGGTTCACTGTTTTTGTTTTTTTTGCAACTGATTTCCTCATCATTAGGACACTTTGCTACCACTATCATCATCGATCATTAGGTATTTATTTAACTGCAGTTCTAATTACATGTTGCTTTGCAATTTATCCCAGTTATCGGCATGAAATAATGGAATTTTGAATTCATGTACATCTTCAGTTGTAAAATTATTGTTATCGGTGGCTGTTATTGTCTCATTGTTATATAATGCAATTTTTTTTTTAATATTTTGAAATTGTTTCAGGGGTTATATCTTGAGATTAGGCTGCAGATATTTCAGCAGTACATTCTTTTAAAGTTATAAAATTTTTTACCGAAATATTGCCATCAATACCTTTAAAAAACTTCATTAAATTCGTTTTCTGTAGTGAACTTTAAAATTTTTTACAAACTTCTTTAAAATTTCTTTAATTTTTTTGTTAATTTTCTTTAAAATTTTTTAATTTTTTTTTTGTGATGGAAAAGGATTTTTTGTGGGCCAATCATGGATGTGTTTCTTGCAGCTCAATTTCCAGATGGTCAAATAACAATGCATATTATTTGCCTATAATCATTAAAACATTTACTTAATAGTAAAAAATTATCCATTTTTTAGAAATCAGTAAACTTTCTCAATTCAAACAGACACCCAACAAAGAGAAATACGAAACTGTACTTTAAGGTTAGTAACAGTACAAACGAAAGACAAACTAGTCTTGAAGTCTAGATATTAATATCTAGGCTTTTTTAGCATTCCTGTAAGAGTTATTCATGGCCTATATTCACCATTTATTCTGAATAATACTGTTTTAGATAAGCTCTGAAAGACGATTAACACAATATAAGTTAGCTGTAGTAAAGATCATCATTCTACCAGGAATACAAACTATCTCTTGTACTGTACTAAAGTCTTTGTTTTTCTTCTTTTTTTTTTAAAGTTAGTGACTTGAGACAATTTTTATTGTTGCTTATTTTAATTGTTGAATCTGCTGATATATTGAATTAAACTAGGATTTAATCAGCAATTTCTATTTGCCCCTTTGAAAATCGTTTTATGTTTTTGTAATTTAATGTCTCCAAAATGTCAATAACTTTTCCATAAAGAATGGCAATTAGAATTATATTTTCTTATGGACAGTTCATGCCTATCACAATTCAATATAGCCATCCTTGACTTGCTTTAAAATGTTCATATTAGAAGTTCCTTCATTATTTGTATAGATTTTAATTCTCCCATCTCTGTTATACAACAAATACTTGCTGGCATCTTCCTTAAATTAAGAAGGCTGTTGCTCTTCTACTTGTGTTAACTTTGTATTCTGTTAAAAAATGATATTCTATTTTCATTATTTCTAAACTTACTAACTTATAATTTTAGTGAAATTTGGTTATAAACAATAAATATGAGCTTAGAAGATTAACTGGACAGTCACTTGGTCAATGTCTTAGAGCTGGATGAAGGGAGGAACAGTGGAGGGAAATTTCCCATCACCAAGCCATTGTAGCTGCAGCTGAACACAGTTCTCTTCTCTAATCTTGAAGCTTCATGATTATTCAGCACCCTTCCTTGATTAATAGGAGTATTGCTCATTGCAAGATACCTCACTGCAAAGGTTCTGATTAGGTACTGTTCTTTCTAGCTTCAATTACCCTGCCGTGTGATAGGTAGCAGTAATATGTTGTCATTGTCAATTCTCTCTCTCTCTTTTTCTGTTTAGCCTAATGGCTAATGTAAAGTATTAGTTCAGAGGATGAATGAGGTAGGTCATTGTCAATTCTACCTACACATAACCTCACTGCTCTATCTAACTTTCTTTCTCCACATAAGTAGCTCAATCATGCAGTCTACTTGGCAGTTTCACATTTATTTTTTACTCCAACTTTATATGTACTGTTTTTCTCCAAGATAAATCTCAAACTAATATTCAGCATCATACCTTTATTAACATACTATTAAATACTTAAGTCATGTGGATTTTAATGGTTAAAGTTTTCAACTTTACATTGGTTTTAATTTTAAAACACCAAGGTCTGCGTTGATAAAACTGCTACTAGTAATGATAGGTTTAAGTTATTTTTATTAAAATTTGCTATTTTATTATTTTTTTTTCAGTTTGTACATGAAATTTTGGCTGTTTACAGAACAGAGAAGATTGCGAGAAGATGAATACCCTTTATTAGTGAGGGTAATGCTAGGTCCTCATGAAGATGTAGCTAAGTTATATTTAATGGATCGTCACAGTACAGAAGAAATAAGTTCTGAGGTCGCACAGTTCCTCAATCTTAGCACTACAGAATGTCGTGCTATACTTGAAAGGTACAATTATGAAGAAGAACGTGAAGCGAAAAGAATTCGTTCTAAGTGAGTATTTTTTTTGTATATTATGGATTTAGAAATTCAATTTAACTAATCATTTTTTTTTTATAAAAAGTTATGAAATAATGAAGTTACATAAATGGATAAGGTGAGTAAAAATAAGTTATTTTTTTTGTAATTTTTTGCATTTCTTATTAATAATTTTTAAATAAATCCATATCAGTCAATGTGGTAAAGGTTAAACTGTATTTTTTTTTATACTGTTCATGAAGCAAAGTATAATTTTTCAAATATTTTCTTTTGTAGTATGAGTTAAAAATATGTAACTTTAAACTATTCTTTCTTACCTCCATCATCAGATTTTTAGTGTGTTGTGCAAATCTATCTTCCAAGTAGTTAGATTTTACATTTCAGTAACCACACATAACATATGGGAGGCTCATATCCGTCTATCACATTGACTCTCCTATATCTTCATCGTAAAAGTATGAATACATATAAAACTACATTGTTTTCAAATGTGTATAATGCTAAGTGAATATTATTGTTTTTCATAAGTTTCAGCATGCTTAAACAGTAATGGTTTTTAGCTATGGGTAATACAAAAAATAAAACAAGGTTAGACTACTGCAAATGAAACGTAAATAAATATTATATTTATTTCATATATATAATTTTGTCTTAACAATAAATCATATTCAGATTACTATCAAAACACTTGACACATTATCAAATCTATAATACCTATATGAAACATTAACTTCTTAGCTTTTTCATTAATTGGTTTGTTATTCATTGTTTGTAATGAATTAAAAAACTCTGATAACAGTTGTAGGACTTTACTGTCCCGCAGCTTTCTTTTGATGACATACACATATACACAATACTTCATTTAAAATATATTTCATTTTATTTAAACATATTTTTTTGTTTATTTAATTCAGTGATTCTAACCAAAGATTGCACCCATGCTGTATTTCATTCAAGCAAGTGTGGTGGTGCTAGTGGCCAGTTTAAATAATTTGTTAAACTTTAAATATTATTCATTTATTTAATTCTGCTGCTCACCTGTGACTGTACAATATGGCAGATGACTACAGCATCTGTAAGTAGTGCAACACTAACGCTCCTTGTGATGAGAGGGGGTACTAATTATGCACAATACCTACTTAGCCACTAGTTTTTTAGAGCAGTTTTTGAGGTGGGGATACAATTTTGCAAAAACTGTTTTTGAAAATGATATTTTTTAATTGTTAACAAATGTGCCTAAGAAAAATTAGATCTTAATTAGGTAAAATCTCGTGATGCTGAGGATGACCATGCTCTTCAGCCAATGTTTGATCAACATTGCCCAAGTAGTTGGGCCAACACAAGGTGTGAAACACCGAACACACACTTATACATGCGAATATTTCCATCCGGTTTTTGTGTTTTTTTGGGTTCTTTAGGTAGTCAAATGTTGTGACCACTTCTCAGGAGTAGTCGACCTGAGATTGTACAATACTACACTTCATTCACATTCATACATATCATCCTCATTCATCCTCTGAAGTAATACCTTACGGTATTTCCGGAGGCTAAACAGAAAAAGAAAAGAAAAAAAAGGTGTCAAATGTAAAGATTCGGTGAAAACCACATGTGCCCAAATTGGACTGATTATAATACTATCCTTCTAAAGCTATAGCTCTGCTACAGCACTAGACAGAAAAGTAAAAATTGTATATATAATTTATTTTATGATAAAAGTAATATTTCCTCGCAAGAAATAAATTCATAGATTGGATGATTTTGAGATGTAGTATTTTGATTTTGCTTCTTTTTTTTATTCTTTAATGCTATGTAACTCGTAATTGATATGTGGTGTCTACTAAAGTCTTTATATATTTTTTTTTTATTTAGTTAAATGATGCATAAATTATTAGAGCCCTAATACAATTCCAAAAATTGTGATCAAAAACAAATAATAATTAGAAAGAATTGGAATTGTTATTATAAATTTCAGAAGAATTGGTTCAATTTTCAAAAATATCGTTCTTGTAAATTTTTAGGTAACTGCATTACTTTGTTACCTTTACCTTTATAGCCTAACTATTAATTTTGTTATTTTGCAGGTTTCGAGAGATGCGTAAAAGAATGAAGCAACGAATGGAAGATCTTAAAGTCAGGTTATGATTTAAAATTACATACCTTGTTCCATAATCTTATTTAATTTCCATAATCAAATTAATTATTAGTAATACATAGTGAAGTACTTCAAAGTTGTAACTATTGCTGATTAACTTTTATGTAGATTTCATATCAAACTGAATTTCATAGTTTACATTTCTTGTAATTTTAATAATATTCCTTGTACACTTGTTTTTTTACATCATTTTTTCTATTCATCATATTGACCTATTATACATATTAAAAATGTTGTTAATGAAATGAAAGCACAACTATTTGAACTTTTAAATTAGGTAAAACGATTAGTTTAAAAATTTAAAAATAACATTTTCTTAAATTCATGCAATTGTTTCCCATTCAAATAATGTATCATATCTTTTATGTTTATAGAAGTAATGTAAAATTTTTTGCTATCTTAAAAGTTTATCAGCATTAATTATTAATAAGTCTAATCTAGATAGTTAATTAGGATTTTAAAATAATTCACTATTTCTTACCATACCAGGTTACAATTTTATTATATTTTTAAAAATATGCTTATGTAACTCGGTGAATTTTAAAATATATTTGCAATAACTAATATATGTATATTTCATTAGAGCCTAAATCAATTATTAATATGTGGTTATTAATAATCACATCATTGTTATTTCTTATATAAATAATAATTTTATTAGTCTGTTTAGTACTAATATTGTACAAATATATAGTAATATAGTCATTGGTTTTATGAAAGTTTTTTAGTTCAGCAAATTAATTATTTAATTGTCAATTAGGTAACTTATAAGACTCACTCTTAAGACTTTTAGCCAATATAATATTTTCCATGTACAGTCATGTATATAAATAGATATACATTCATTTAGAGAATTAGTTGTATAAATATTAAGGATTCAGATTGTATCTGTACTGTACCTAAGATTCATTTTATTTTCACATATTTTTTATATTCTTTCTGCCAAGACTTTAAAACAAGTACCTTGCCCATTAAAACAATCTTTAATAATTATCACCATTTTGTAGACATTTGTAAAAATCCAGTTTCTCAAATTCAATGGAACTACTTTTGATCTACATCAGTGGAAGTCTTAATTAACCAGACGTTAATATTTTCAAAACAATTCCTGAAAAATTGGGTTTTTATTAATATTTACATTTTTCAAACTTTAATCTCTTCAGTAGTTGGAGGATTTAAATAAAATTAAAAAAACTTTATAATTTTGCCCTAAATAATTTTAATTTATAAGTAACAGTAGTTGACCATTTATAAAGAAGCGAGTTATTTTCAAAAAATCAATCATCCTCCTAACCACATACCAAACACTTGATTAAACAACTGAAAAAAATAAATTTATTAGCAACTTGTATTTTATTATATGTATATTATTTATTATATGCTTGTATTTTATTATATGTTAGCACATCTCTTACTGATTGAAATCATCCATCTCAATTTGAAATAAGAGTACTCTTCATTAAATGGAAAGAAAATTTTTTTGCAGCCTCATTCTGCATGCACTTAATAAAAAATAAATAAAATAATAAGACAACAAATTAAAGTTCTTGCTGTTTGCTATATTTTATTTTATAGAAATATGTTAAATTTTGAACAGGAGCATCAAACTATCTTCCAGTAGAAATTTATTTTGACTTACTTGCAGAAGATACATCCAGATGTTTTAGGAAACAATTTTTATGAATATAAATTAAACAAAATTAAATTTTCAACTTTTATTCAATTAATGATTAAGTAATTAAACCCACTTACCAACAATTTTATATATTTATTCAAGTGCTTTCAGAATGTAACTATTCCATCAATAGGAACTCAAATGTATTTTTTAATTTTGTAAAACTAAAGCTTGTAAAATGTTATGTAATTGTATAACGTGGTCGTCATATGTTTAAAATTATATCGACTTACATCCCGTCATTGTAATTATCTCCACTATTATGATAAATTTGAAATGAACGGTATGGTCAACTCCCTCTGTAGTTATTATTTGGTACCTGTTTATGCAATATATCATTATCAAAACTTGTTTACTCATTTATTAATTTATCATAATTAAAATATATATAGTACTTTTTTAAATTACGGTTGTTGTTTATAATATGTTTTGCAAAATTAGATTTTTCTGTTTGACCTTTTTTTATACAATTCATATGTTCTTGTATTCTAATACAGAATAAACAGTTGGTCTTGCTAATGTATTTTAATTTGCAATCTGCACATTTTAAGCTGTGTATGCCTTGTCCATTCAAATTGATTTTGTTATCATTTTTATTGTTTTTGTGTTTTATTATTTTACCATTTTATTTTGATAATGATATATTGTACAAACAAGTACTAAATAATAAC
>JAAAKQ030454534.1:0-24328 GCA_010016005.3 Zanna intricata | reverse complement strand
TATAATCGTTGTATCGCCCTCAAAGGCAACTATATTGAATAATAAAATCAAATTTTATCAAAAAAAAAAGATTTTTTTCTATGTTAGCCTACGAACTTTTCAGCCGTACTGTTATAGGAATCTCAATCTTATTGTGGAGGGCACATATGACACAAACAAAATCAAAGATAAAGCATCATCAAAAATATTACGTGAACAACACAATATGTGTGACAAATATTGGGTATTTTTAGCCGACTTGTAGATTTCAAACTTAATATCAGACTAGTTGATATCTTACCTTTGGATACTTAGATAAATTTTCTAAATTCCCCAAACCTTTGGACAGTGTAAATTTTTCCTTCGTGATGTACTATACATTAGTTGTACTTGCACAGTACAAATAAAATCCAACCAATTTTTTTTTATTACTGACTCATTTACCATTGAAGTTCTAATAGTAACACTTCTGCTTGAAGTTACTAGTAAAAAACTTTAGGATCACACAAAATAAATTGTATTTAATAATAATTAAAGTAAAACTGTTACTTCAGTCAGAGTCAATTGCTTTGGAGACAGATGTTATCTTAATCCTGATTAAATTATAATAAAAAACACTTCAATAAAAAATTAATATTAAATACTCAATTTTGATAAGTAATCTCATCTTGGTGATAGCCAATATTTATTAAATTATTTTTATATTATATATTTTTGACAATATAAACATTACAGAAGTATTAACAAAATATTCTCAGCAGTAAATGTGGGGTGTGAACAAATTGAAAAGGAAATACTGAAATATTGATTAATTTACAGAAAGGAAAGCAAACAAATAGATATAATAAAAAAATACACATTTACACTGATATGTTACTCTTATAGGATTGTATCAGCACTGCAGAATGTATTTAATAATTAACTTATCAATACTACAATAAAAATAAGTTTACTTATTAATGACTCCCTTGGGCCTGTCTTGTAGAGCAAAGATTTTCTACAGAAGGCTTAATATTAGTAATAGACACTCTGGGTTCTTTTTATATATTTGGCTGAGATCTATATTTTGTTTCAAAAGCAGCCATCGTAGAAAATCTGGTTTCGCCAAGGTATTATATTGAAAATGGTAATATATGAAATACTCTTGTTTTCAGTGCATATAACTCATCATCCATACCTGCCCAAAATTCAAAGAGAGATTTATTACTAAATTGTCTTTTGATTTCGCCACTTGCCATGAAGATTTCTTCTTCGGCAGTTGAGAGCTCTTAAAAAGTATTTTGAAATGGATCCCTAACCTACTGGTAACTTGCTACCAAGTTGCCATCAGCAAGATAATACTTTTTAAAATTCTTCACCAACATGGCTAAATGATTTTCAATGGTTACAAAAACAACTTTCACTTGTTCTTCTTCAGCTTTTAAGTTTTAACACATTCATCCACACTTGTAAACATTTCTAGGTTTTTCTTTTTAAATTTCTGCTCCACAATTCCAGTTTTCTACAAAATGAATTAACTTTTATTACCCGTATCCAACATATGTGTATTTGCACCTTGGAGTAGAAGATTCAAGGTATTTAATTTCTTATATATGTCGACCACGTAGCTCAATCCATCACAAATAAACCACATCAAAACTTTTTGGCTTTAGGTTAGTTATTCTCTTCTAGAAAAATGGCAATTTCATCTCTTAATTCATAAATACGTTGCAAAAATTTCTCAAGAAGTAACCATCTTGCCCCACAATAAAATAGTAATGCTGAATGTACTGCACCCATGTCTTTACAAAGTTTAGAAAAGATTCTTGATTTTAGGATCTCAATTTTATATAATTTAATGACTTTTTTTATTACATCTATTACATTTTTTTAATTACATTTTTATTAATTTACAATGGTTACAACTGTCATTAGCATGAGAGGTTTTTTGTGGATCATGCAATGTGTCCAGACACATCGTTAATTTTTTTTTTCATCAGTGCTTATATACTTTGGAATCTTCCATACATTGAATTAGTACGATAGGTGCATATCCTGGCGCAATTTTTCCACTGTATGTTTGTCTCATTTATATAATTATTTAAGATAGCAAATAATGTGAGTGCTGTTGCTTTGAGTCCTATTGGTTTATAGAAAAGTAGTTCTTCTACTGCCAACATACTATCACAAAATTGAACATAGGAAATGAAATGTGCATCTTTATTGCTGTCTGTTGCCTCATCAAGCTGAATTGAAAACAATCTGTCATGCAACTTCCCGAAAAGCTGATGCTGTATTTGACAAGCTATATCACCAATTCGATGAATAACAGTATCATTTGATAGAGGTATTGACTACATTTGTTTGGCAAAATTATCTCCAAACATAGTTTCTACAATCTCAAGTGCAGTTGGCAAAATAAACTCTTCACCAACGGAGTAAGGCTTTTTATATCTGGCTATTTTATACAAAACTTTGTAAGAGGGAAGCAAAGGGTTTCATTCACTAAGTTCTTTTTTTTTTTTTAAATAAAGTTTGCTTTTCATATGATTTTAATTTTAATTCAAAGAATTCTCAGGGTTTGTTAATGTACTTGCTATGAAGCATTTCCAAATGTTTTTTAAGTTTGTTTCGTTTCATGCCATTTGCTGCCAAAATATTTGAGCAAATGCCTTCTTCTTCATTTACTTCAGTACTGGTAAACCAAAAATTTAAATATCCTTGAGAATATTTTCTTGATTTTATGTTAGAAGCCATGCTCGACTGCACTTGTTGATGCTTTACTATCTTGTAATTCTCACCCACACCCATTTAATAATTGATTCATGATTCTATATAAATCTATTGCTGTGAAAATTTAATAGCATGAATTCCAATTAACACATAAATTGTTTACAAAAATTTTTGAAATTTACAAATTGTTTATTTTAATATTTTTGCGTTATGTATACTACATCCACAGTTATAAACATATGTCAGTTACATAACAGACAAAGATATAAGTAAAAATCATATTTACCTTGATTAACAGCTGCCAAAACAAGTTCAGAAGCTTCTTTATCAGTTGCTGGTTCACCGGCTAGTTCTGCTATAGTTTCAAATTCTTCTCTTGGTATATGAAGAATATCAGCAACTAATTGTTGTTTTTCAACTAATGCTTGTCTTATAGCTTCATCTTTTCTTCTTAGTTTTTCTGTTTTAAATACAAAAATTATTGATTACACAGTATTTTAATAAATACAAATAATAGCAATAATTAATATAAATCTTAACGGCTAAGTTTGTCTTATTGAATGTAGCACTAACATTATATGTGCATTTAATGAATATTTTTGTAATGAATATATAAAAATACATTAATCTTTAATAGCCCTGCAAACTAGATTCTACAGAAAATAAGTAAATGATTATTATTTTAGTGCACTATTGATACAATGATGTTTTCTAATTCCCATTAAAAAAAAAACCTGAACATTCTAAAATAAATTTATATTTCTTAAAAGTCAGTATACAATAACTTCATTTTTAAATTTCTAATAAGAAATCTTTCCGTGCACTTATTACTTTTAATTGATGGTTAACATTTAACTATTATAAATTTTTGTTTCAATACTTAAAAATTGAAAAACTTCTATATTTTATTTACATTAAAATGAAGGTTTTTTTCAATTCTTTATATATTCAATTTCAATTAATCACCTAACATTGGTATATATTTAGTAACTGTAATGTATTTGAAATGTCATCCATAAGAAGCAAGTATAATTTACTACACTGAAAACGATGAAATAGTGTTTACCAGAAGAATTGATGCGGGAAGTGTTTCTATAATAACAGGTGTTGAACAGTTTCTGCCTCATAAATATTAAATATACAGTTTCAAGTTGACTAATAAAATAGTACAACTCTTGTATAGTCATATATTCAAGTATATATTTAATCCCTACTATACACTAATCTTAAACCAAAAATTATACAAAAACATATAGATTGAAAGGAAAACAAAGGAGCATTACTGAAATTATATGTCAACAAACATATACAAAGCTAAGGAATTAAGCAATACCGATAATAGTTTTTTCAATATTTAAGATGCATATTTCTGTATACTTCAAAGTAACTACTTTCTTTCTACATAATACAAAGAAAAAAAAAAGCAACACAACTACAAAAAAATATAGTCTACATAATATCCAAAGGAATTATCTACACATACACAATTCTGATCAATCCACAAGGTGGTCTAAATGACTGGTTTATTAAAATCATTCATTTAGGAGAACTAAAGTTATGTATGTGTTTAGTGAAATCAAATTTTATTAAAAATTCAGATTGCAAAATAGATTAAAATTATTTAAGAAAGAAAATATTTCTTTTTATCTCATAGAATTAATGCTTGATCAAAAAATAAAAAATAAATTATACACAATCCCTAATTTACATACTTCTTAATATTTCAAAATTCTCAAGATTACTTCAAACACAACAACCTAAAATTTTATAAGTATGGCTGAAACCATGTTACATAAATACTGGAAATTATAAAGTTAATGCTAGAAGCAGTTTCTCTGGATTAGTTGATTTATTATTAAGAATAAACGGTATTTAATAACAATCACACATTGACAACAAAAGTTCATAAATATTGTAGTTCACTATTTGAAATTTAAGGAAAAAATTTCTATCTTCAAATGTAAGATGACTGTATGGCCACCTCTAGGTCAGTAAATGCTTTATAAGTTACAGCCAGAACTCTTTAATGAGTATCTCTCCTTCCAAGTTATTATGTAATTAATGGATGGAGCAAGACCAGTGTATTTTATTTCATTCGACATATTGTTTCCTGTTCTTTCAATATTACCTTGAAAGAATTTTTTCTCTTGATGGTTTAATAACAGAATCACTTACTAACAATAACAGAAACAATGAAATTAAAATTACTTTTGTGACAAAAATATGTTATTTCTAAAACAACTATCTACCAAGTCTTATATTTTTAAATGTCATACATTTTTTTTTAATATAAAAAGAGGTTTTTCCAAAGGTGACTAAATATTCCCCAACGATTCTAAGTTTATTTTTAAAATGTACATTTTTTTTATTGTTACAGTATTTAAATTATGTAAATGTACAATATTTAAATTATTTAAATGTTACAAATTTCTATAGGAAGTTTTTTTTTTTAATTTTCTACATACATGACACATTCAACAAGATTTTTATAACCCCAGATATATAACTTGCAAATAACTAAGATTAGAATCATGTAACTGTCATTTATTTTTAGAAAAAACATACGGCAGTGTTCAAACCAAAAAAAGAAATGAAAACTTTGAAAGATTGCATGCTCATCATTAAATCATCAATAACTGAAAAAAAAAAACTGCATAAATTAGCAATGAAAATATATAGATAACATTTTGTACTTATAAGATTATGAGATTTTTTTTTCAACTAATGAAATAAGCAATCAGGCAATGACTTGTTATGTGATCAGTTAATGTTAGTAGTAAAAAGTGTACACAATTTTTTTTTTTTTTTAGTATGTAGCGTGTTACCTAGCGGTGTGAGAACAGGCTCAGCGGTGAGTACCGGGCGTTGTGAGACTAGTACTTCTGATGGCTGGATCAATGGATTCTCAGCTGTAGTCAACCTCAATGGCTCTGCTGCCTTCCTGCCCAGGCTAGGGCTGGGGCTCAGACCTTCACCTGTGTACCACCACCATAACCCTCACCATACATTTAAATGTAATGTCATCTTTATTTAAATTTAATAGCAGATATTTCCAGAATACATTAAAATTATTCATAATTTTAAAAAATTTTACTTCTATCTAAGGTGAACTAATATAATTTTTCATCTTTATTAATTACTTTTTAAAAGTTACAGTTCTTTTAAGGATATTGAGTATAGTACACTTTAATTAGTTTCAGAAAATAATAAATCCATTCAATTGTAAAATAGCTAACCTAATAATTATAATCAGCAAAAAAAATTTATGGATTTTCCAAGTTTGCCCAAAGCTCATTGCACCAAGAAACAGAAAAGGAAAATGTGAAAACTAAATTGGAATAACTTATCAAAAATTACACTCAGGACAGCATAGTTGTTTATTTCATTATACTTAGTATAATATAGCTAACATATATTATCATACAGATAATATATTTTAAGGAAGTAGAGCTGCATTACTTAAATATTTATTTTTTTTAAATACATTAAATTTTTTAAAGAAAAATATTTATTCTATAAATGTAATCAAATTAGGTAAAACTGGGCACTTAATGAAACAATAAAAAAGCTGCTTTACTTTAATGTTAATTTCTTCGTTTATTTGTTCTCAACTCGGAAGGAACTTTTCCTAGATTAATGCATACATCTTGTTGAGTAATGAATTTAGAGTAATGAGGATCACCTCATGAAAAAATCTAGTAATAACAAATTTATATTGGTACTGTAGTTAACCCATCAGAACCTTTCAAAAAGAAACATTACATGTTGCAATTGTGCAGCCACCACAAAAAAGGAGTGGCCACAAAGTCCACAATCACAGGAGCAATCAATAACTTTTAATTAGATGATGACAATTTAATAATTTTCTTTCTAATAACGAGGTCATTTGACATTTACTTATTGAACCAATAAAGAAATCTATAGGCATATATTAATAATATAGAGACTATAGTCATGCTTAATATCTGAATGATGATAATACAAAAGCGTTTTTCACCCTCAAAAAAAATCTTAGCATAAGAAATATAGCATTTTTAAATTCATTCACATAAAAATTTAAGATTGCCTCCTACAATGAACAAATACCATTAATAATTATTTTATATTCAACATCCACATAATAAAAGAAAAAAAAATTAAATACCAAGATTAAACAGTAAAAAAAGTATTATTTTTGCTGTTTTTCAGATTTGCATTATTTTGATTTTTTTCTTCCGAACTGAACTCCAATCTAAGCATTCCATCGACATTTAAACTGTCATTTATTTATTTTGAATTTTCAAATGGAAATCTTAACTGTGAAATTAACCTCCTCTCCAGCTTTAAAAGTAATGTACATATTTTTTTTGTAAAGTAATGAATAGTTTTTTTTAATTTTTTGTTCATAATAATGTTTACTTTCAAATGAGTTTTAAAGGATATATGAATATTACTTTAATGTTATATATTAAATATATTTCTTGTTCAAAAAAAAAAGTTTACCATTTTCATGAACAAAATAATGAGAAAAAGATAAACTTAAAAAAAAAATGTTTAAATTTAGAAAAATGTAACCTATATTTTTTAAGTACACATATTGTATATATTGTAACATGGCAGGCAATCAAGGTATTGCTGCCATGACTCAACATAAAATGCTCTGTGTAATATTTACAATTTGCTTACAAACTGCATTTTTATGGCTGTTAATGTTATGTGTGAATGAAAATTTCTGCCTTCAAACATCTCCATTACAAAAAAATGTTTACTGCAGGAAGGTTAGTGAATGGAAGGTCACTAAAAGTTACTAAATGAGGAGAAAAGTAGCCTAGCAATGCAGCACATAGTGTGTCCATTAATAGATGTGCTGTATGGTCTATGGTTCATCCTAGTGAAACTATTCTTGCCACTCCTCAACTCAGAAGAAAAAATTGTTAAAATATATGATTTTAAAAAGCTGCTGTCATAGAAAATCTGCCATCACCTTTGAAAAAGTGGGCCCTAATAATTCTCTTTGCTGAAATGTCACACCACTGCACATTTTAAAATTGGGAAGTAATTGCTTGTAGTATTAATGAGGATTGTAATAATATCAGCAGTTTCATTTATTTATAGAGCCATTACTCATGATATGGCACTCTAAATGCCTCTGTGCTTGATATAGGTGCACCAACCATCGTCAACAGCAGGTTGCAGCGGTTAATTCCTGGATAATTTATTGGCTGAAAATGTAATCATATTGCAAAATATGTACTACACTTCGGTCTAACAGATTCTAATGCTGAGGACGCCATCGCACTGAACTAGTGGACTCCTTTTCAAGGTTGTGTCCCCATATCCTTAGTTTTTCTTGTGTCTGGATGGCCCGACAAGTACAGACCCAATCTCATGCCACTGATGCACCTGTTGAACAATTATTTTTTTTTTTGAAGATGCAACACACCATTACCAACCATCATCAATGTCTGACAAAATACTTTGCATGGATATAATCAACTTGGTTAACAGAAACTCATCAAAACTAGGTAGGCAGATGCTGCTGCATGGATTAATGTTCTATCATTCATTGAATCTAAGGCTTCACAGAACCCAATTCTCGCCATCAGCAATCTTTCCTACAATTCACATAAGCAGTGTTGCCAACTCAAAATGGGTAATATTAAATTCCATAATTTTCCATTAGTATTAGCATTAATACTGTACACAAGATATATATATATATATATAAATAAGTAAAAATGGTATTATCCATGTCTGGTATCCCACACCCAACAAAAAGTATGTAATTCTGTATAGAACATCCTCAGCTAAAAATACATTTAATATGGCTTTTCCAGGGAACACTACACAAAACATTTGTCTCTTACTTACATTTTAATAACAATTATGTGATTTAAACTAATATCTTGAAAAAATGTCTTTTCCTATCTTTTTTTTGCAAATGTTTGTCAATAACTGTAAAAAATGGCTTATGTAATCAAATGTAAAAGAAAAAAAGTATTAAAATAGTTCAGTTTTTACACGCTATACGTGTCTTTGTATCAAAGACATTTAACTCCAAAATTTATGCAGTGTCTACATCCAATACTAAAATTTTTTTCCCAAAGGTAACCGTTTAATATTTTTAATAAAGTTTTCAACTACATAAAAAGATTGTGTGCATTTTTCTTACACTACCAATGTATAAATCAATACTCAAAAAGATATAGATAAAAAAGTATCAACAAAGATTATATATTCTTTTCTTTGCTAAAAATTAAATGTCAAATGAAGACCAATTACAACTGAAATATATCAGTATTGTTAGATTTATGGAACTTAAGGTAATAATAAAAAATGTTCAATTTGGAATCTAAAGAAGAAAATGAAAATCTCCTAATTATAAAGATAAAAACACTTCTAAAATGTATTAAAATATAAAATAACACTTTTTCAATTCTGTTGTTTAGAATTTTTTAAAGTCAAAGCTAAAAATTTTAAGACGGTCTGGTGAACTGTTGGAAGGTTTTTTAAAAGTAGTACTGATAAAGAATTGCAATTTTTTTTTTTAAAGGGAGTTTTTCTGATGTGAATTTTATTTTACACTTTTTAATTAAATTTTTATTTAAAACTCTATAAACTTATCAAAAGAAAATAGAAATCTTTTCAGTATACATAGCTGATAAACCAATCTTTATAAAAATAAGAAAAAAAGTAGTACAAATAATGACATAAAGAAACTGCTAAATGAGCTTAATCTATAGTTTTTAGAATCCAAAAATATGCAAGTATATTATAATTTTAATCTACATATACCAACTAACATTCTTAAATTTTTGCATCAAAATATTGTAAAAAGCTAAAACTATTTTTTTTTTATTATGCTTTAATAAATCAATAGTAAGAAACAATGAACAAAAATTATTCTTTTAAATATATATTAAATTATCTATGTATAAAATCTAATTTTTTGATGTTGGGTAAAAAACAAAGTTCACTCAAAGAATGGATGTAGATAATACATCTTCTCAAACGCACTTCCAAAAATTCACTGTAAATCAATCCCAGTAAGAACATCTTAGTGTTGCTCACCTGGTTTATCTCATTCTAGAGAAAATGGATAGCGTCTATTAATACAATTTTATATAACTCATCTAGCAATACTTGCTGCAGCGAACTAGTCCTTATGGGCAAGTATAACCTACAATTAATTAAATCTTCTGAAATAATTTTCTAATATAAAAATTTCTTTTTTGAATATTCCTTTTTCAACATCAAATAATTAAGAGGAAATTAATTTAAAAAATTATTTAGTATTAACATGATATATAAGGGTAATCCATATAACATTACTACACTTAGATGGTTGACTATTTTTGTAGTTGACTGAAATGCAATTTGTCTACATTAATTAAAGATAAATTTAAATTCTTACTACAAATATATACATTCAAAACATTAGCGTGGAATGTTTAATACAATCATTACAAATTTACATTTATTTAATACAAAATGAACTAAAGTTAATTAGAAATAATCAATTAGTAACATTTCTCTTATTTTTTTTTTATATTCACCTGAAACATAATATTTAACATTTTGTACTGTCAATAGATTGAAACAAGATTTTAAAACAATTAAGGCACATAATAAGTATTGAAAATAATTAAAAGTAATTAACTGAATCATCCTAGGAAAATCATCCTAATTTCCTGACCTAATATTCTAAACTTATTTATAAATACAATTTTTAAATTATTTAATCAAATTTTTGAATATTTTAATCAATAAAAACCAAAGTTCCAAAGCTTGGATGTAAAAATTATAAACAAAAAATAATGGACATGTAAAAAACATGATTCAATCGTAATTTACATTAATACAGTGGAAAAGCAGCTTGTACACTAATACCTTTTCAAAAATAATAAGTTAACCTTCAATAAATCTCTAAGTTGGTAATTATGTAATCTATAATTCCTATTACTTTACCTTAAATTTTACATAACTCTGTGTTTGCTGCACAAGTTAACCTCAAATTAAGTTTGTAATAAAAAACTGTAACCGATGTAAATTTGTCCTAAAGTGAACAAAATGAACTCAAGTTTTTTTTTCTCATCTAAATATAGAGTAACAGAAAAAAAATTTAACATTTTTAAACTATTTCATGAGCAAAATTTCCTACAGATTTTAAATTAAAAACTCATTTATAATTTTTAATAAGAACTATTAAATAATATTAATTCAAAATTATTAAAATTTAATTTCTAATACTATTTATATACACAATACAGAATATGAGTAAAAATATTATAAATGTTTAGTAGGCTACATAAAATCATAAAGCATAATAGCAAGAAATACAGTAATATCTCTACAAAATTTTCGTTACAAGTACAAAAAAATTAGTAAAAGAATTACAAGAGTGATAATTAAAAACTCCTGAAATGAAATGAAATAATTTGTGCCAAATCAATTTTTAAAGGTACGTAAATGTATACATATTACGCATGCATTCTTATTTTAAAGAAATTGCAGAATTTAATATGTAATTCATGCAGTAACAGCTGCAATGAAATATTAATCATGTCTATCTGTGCAAAAAATATTTAATAATAAATTAATTACTTACCCAACTTTTTGGTGACGGGCTCAGGTGTATCTGGCAGAGCACTGGATGGAGAAGGAGACGCTTGGGGTGTTGATTCTCCAGAAGGTAAAGGTGTAGTATCGCTATTTGGACTAGGTGAGTCGTTTTCAGGCCCATTAGTTGTTCGAGGAGGCGACAGCAATTCGTTAGGATTTGCTGATTCTTCCGAACTAAATTAAAACAAATATATATATATATATATAAATAAGTAAACTAAAAATTAGTTAATTGAATACTTGCAATTAACTATTACTATAATAAGACTACTGTCTTATTATATTTTATCATTTAAATGTTAAGTGCATTACATTTGCATCACATTATATGAAAATAATGTGAAACAAGCAATGCATTCTTAAATCAATGATACTGTGTATATAAAGAGAAATAAAGAGTATAAAATCATTAATTAAAATGTAAAATAATAAAAAAAATGAGAAAAATGGTACTGGCAAAAATAACATTTATTTTATATGTATGGAATAAAAATGGTCGTAGAAAATTTCTACAAATCTCATTTTTTGTCATGTTCTGTAGTTCACAGAATGTCCTACGAATGTTTTGGTCCAAGACCAAATGTAATTTTTATTTTACAAAATTCTTTTGTAAAACAATTTTACTATGGAGAAACAGTAATTCAAAGTTATTTCATTTTAACTGCTATAATCCTTACTTCTAAAATTGATGAAAACTGGCCTAATTGTATAATAATTACTTTGACAGAAGACACAATTACACAGTTAATTGGGAAGTACATATGGGTAGAATAATAATATTAATTGCAATGAAGAAATATATACAATTATATTTATGTAACTTAATTGTTAGGTACAAAAATTAACAACTAAAGTACTATAACTTGATAAATTTATAAAAAAAATCATTATTAAAATATTTAATATATTTATTAAAAAATCTTTATGAAAGTTTTTATGTACTTTTATTAATAATAATCTTGTCTTTTTCTGCTTCTGGAACCACCCCATAAGGTATTACATCAGAGGATTAACAAGGATGATATGTATGAATGTAAATGAAGTGTTGTCTTGTACAATCTCAGGTCGCTATTCCTGAGATGTGAGATTAATTGAAACCCAACCACCAAAGAACATCAGTATCCACAATCTAGTATTCAAATCTGTAAATAGTAACTGCCTTTACTAGGATTTGAACCTTAGTACTCTTGTCTTCAAAATCAGCTGATTTTGAACGGTGAACTCGTCATTTGCAATGATGAGTTCACCACTAGATCAACCTAGTGGGTTAATAATAATACTGAAGGTATTACTGTTAATATAAATTGTAGTACATACTCCATCACAAATATGAAAATGAAAATAAATTATAAAACAACTAGTCTGGTCAAATTCAGATTTAAGTTGGCCCTGCATGCAGATTGTCAACACCCCATTATATCAGAGAAAATGAAGGAAAAACCTAAACCTACAATCGGGCAAATACAGCACAAAAAGTATTTGTAATGACCATTTTCACCTAGTTAAGTCCATTTATAGATCTTGCTTATTCAAAAAAGCCACTAAAATTACCACCTTGAACAATGCCTTATGGCAACAAATGTAGAAATCATATAAAATTTTAAACTGTATGAGGATTTAGGAAGTAGGGCTTAATTTCCACTCCCAATAAGCATTTCACCCCAGGTCAGACATTTTGGGCACAAATACAAAACATGTATATGAGTATAAGACTCTAAATTTTCATCTAAAATAGAAAATAACACTTTCAAGAAAAAGTTAATTCTTCTATATCTTTCTTTAGCATTACTTGGCTATCAATTTATAAACATGTACAAGTAAAGAAATTCATTATTGTGAAAGTAAAACATAAATTAAGCTTTGAAAACAAAATTCAGCAATTAACAAAATACAATGTAACATGTTGATGACAAATACTTTATGACAGTAACTGGATTCAATACTAAACATTAATTGGCCATAAAAAATTCCAAAATAATAACACTGTGCAATCAATCCATACATATGTGAGAATAATACAAGAGACAGCGAACTTCACAGTGTTTAATAATCACAACATATGTTTAAGAATTTAAGGAAGCATAAAAAAAAATTGAACACAATGCAATTAAATACTACCTAGAATACAGTCCAATTTCTATTATTAAAGCAATCTATTGAAAAACTTTCACTTGGATAAACTGCCTGGCATTTATAAATAAGAAATGAGGAGTTAATGATAAAGGGAATCTCATTTCAAATGTTTCTGCAACCGATCTAATAATTTTCTATAACTTAACTCTTGTTTATAATTAAATATGGTATATACATAATTTCAAACTTTATACATACATGACATTAAGTACCATATTTAAATTTATAACTATCATAAAATTTTTTTATAAAAGCATATGTACCAGCTGTATCTTTATATAATTAGAACCACTTCAGTTTGAATTTATATTATATACGTCTGAACATGGAACTAATTTTGTATTCTCTTAAAGAGATGCATTGACAGATTAAATTCTCAATAATAAATTACAATAAATAGCAAATTAGAGCAAGAAATTAATACAACAAATACTATAACAATGGCACCTTATACAGCAAAAAACCTCTCTTTATTTTCTGTATCATCATCTTTATAAACAATATGCTGTTATAAAAATTCCTTAATAAGATATTAGATATTATAAAACACAGCTTATAAAGAATAACATATAATGCAATACAATATATATAAAATATTACATATTATTATTATAACAAAACATTCAAAATGCAAATTTTACAGCATGAAATGAAACTACCCCGGCATACTAAAACTTAGGTGCACCCGTCATAGTTAAGCTTAGATCATTTACGAGAACCAATTTATTAGACAAGGTCATGCGGTATTTTATCTAATTTTACAATTTTAATTTGCAGGATACTGTATCCTGTAAGTTACACAAATACTGCACAGGATATAATGGAATGTAATTTAATCTGTTACATAGGATTCAACAGAATATTTAAAAATTTCAAATGAATGTGTGTCGATTTATTTATTACAACTGATAGTTTAAACTTCTGAGAAGCAGAAAGGAAATGACAACTAACTGAAAAACCTTTAGTCAGTATAAACTAATTATTAAAATAGATATTGAACACAATCTTACACGCTCATTTACTCTTTAAAAGGTTTGTTTATAGTTTTTCCACATTAAATGTAAAACAAAGTGATGCAAATTATCTTTGGAACTGGATCAGGACTTATGGCTGCTGTCTTTACGATGGACAACATTAAAAACAAACAATGAAACAATGGTGAAACCAAGGTAACATTCCAGGTAATGATCACTTTAACGTCACTTTTGATATCAGTTATCATTATCATGATATTTTGTTATCAGAGTGAAACTATTTACTACACAATACTTGAGAAAATGAACATAAATTTATTACACAAATATAATACTCACTCTTTGGTTTTGTCTTGGTCGGCGGCTGCATCAAGCTCATGCTGTGCAGCTGCTGCTGCAGCTGCAGCATCTGCTTTTCTGTTACGACCATCTCGCTGCTTGTAAGCCTCAGCAGCTTCTGAGAAATGCTTGAACCACCTATTAAAAAAAATTATTTTAAAATTATTAAAATTGAACAAAATAAACTATGAAGTAATTCTAATTAACAATTTGCAAAAAACAAAAAAACAGTCAAATCCAACAAAATCAAATATAACTGGAATGCATCGCAGCATAACACTGTAGAAAATTACGAAGTATGAACATAATACTATTGACTCAAGGCATATAAATTCATTATATCATAAATTCATTATATGATTTGTTTCCATAGTTCACTATGGCAAGTAAAAATAAACTGGTTAAGTTATAATCTTTCATGAATAAAAATGTTATATATACAAAAAAAACTATTATTATTTCTGAGGCAATAAAATGAATTCTTATAACACTTATATCAAATAATAAATCAATTATAAAGGATAAATAATTTTTTTACGTAATATAAAAAAAAAACATTAAGATAAATGAAGGAATTCAGACATTTCCAACTATACTACGAAAATTAAAAGGATCTGTGTTATTCTATTTACTTAATAGAACCAAAATATTTGTCTACAACATTAGAAAAAAATCTCTTAAAAATAACAAGGGAGTATGTCTAAGATAGATCTGAAGTCATCAGAATTCATGAAGGCTTTCAGGTCTTATGAAAAAAAAAAAAAAAAAAAAACAAGGAAAAACCGAGTAAATATATAAGTTTAAATTTGTAACATGTTCATTAAATTTATTGTAAATTTGATACAGAATATTCACTGTGATGACTTACACTATCATTAATATAAATAAAAAATTATATAGTTATTAAAAAGAAACTCAACCCAACTAGAGTTTTAGCTATGCATTATTCAGTCAAACACAATATGGAGCCAGTTACATGGCACACCTAAGTGACAGTAGGTCGAGGACTCCATTAGCTTAACTACACAAGACAATAAACATGAATTCTTGATATCCATTTCATCAGCTTTTAATCCACACAACAAAATATATTTTAATAGGGATATCATTCTCTTAATTTCTAACCAAAAATCAATAGGTAATAATATTTTACAGTTTTAAATTTGGCCTTAAAAATATATTCTACAATTTATTTCTAATAAAAAAACATTTTTCTTTAATAACCTTTTGATATTAAAAGGTTTAGGCTTTAAAGGCCTTTCAAGACTTAACTTTTCATCTTTTTTTCACTTATGTCTTTAAATTTATAGTACAAATTAATTTATGTCTCAACTCCTGGTACTAACAAAAAAATACTGATGGTGCTGCAAGCGAAAATCTTTGCAATTTTTATTTATTATTATTTTTTTTTAAACAACAGACAAAATCATAAAATTCCAAAAGATATCAATTAAACTTAAAAAAAAAAAATAAATTTTATTTTAAAATTAAACTATATATAATTATTTTCATTTCTTTTGAATTAAATATAGACATTAAATAGAAGAGAAAATAGATTTTACAACAAAACGAACTCTTAGCATTATATGCAAGTTGAAAACATGAGAAAATGTTGTCAGAGAAAATATAAAATTTGGACTACTAATAGAAAATGGAAAATTAAATAGAAAATAAATAGGAATCAAGTCTTGCCAAACACAGTGGTTGAATGCATCACTGCATTTTATTGGCAATGTATCAAATGTGTGCACATATATATATATATTATATTAACACATACAATATTGTTGTAGGAAAGTAATAGACAAATCAAAATTTTTGACCTGTTTCTTGTACGATTGTAAAATAAAATCATGTCATACAATATAAATACATACACTTAAATTCGCTTTTAAAGTAACCTTTTTTTTTCTTAAACGTATTTAGAGCAAGACATGGTCATTTCTATCGCTTAAGCTTCGTACATTTATACATTCATTCAAGTCATAATATTTTAACTTCTCTTATGAATAATGTTTTCCATTCATGATATTAACTAATATATATGCTAAGATTTCTCTTACTACAATAATGGTACTCAATCATCCCACACGTCAACCCACAACTTCTGCAGAACAGTCAATAAATAAGAAGGTATACTACTTAGTGATACAACTACCATAACTACTAGCAATATTTGAGAGACTGATTTTTAACAGTTGTTTACATATCAAAATAAAGAAAATTATGTAAAATTAATAAAACAAACAGGAATTAACAAAGTGTTTAAATAGATATATTCATTATCTCATCAGAACATAATATGCATAACAAAGGTAGACTGTATCCAGAAAATGTAATAGTGAAGATGAAAAAGCATATTAATGTATCAAAAGGCCTTCCGGGATTTTTTAAGTTGACAAACAACCTCTGCAAAATACTGATTAAAGCAACATAAAATGTAATTTAAAAAAATATCACAAAATAGAATAATTTTTATTAGCTTACTTGAATGAAATGTAGAAAAAATGTTCTATGGTAAATGAAGTCACTATAAAGTCATGGAAAAATTTAAAATAAAATTGAAAAATTTAAAATAAAATTAAGAAATTTTGTTCAACTTTTTTTCTGAGTTAAAGGATACATGATAACAGAAGAATTTTATTTTTTATACCTTACATTGCACACATACTTTCCTAGATCATTATTGTTTTCTTTGGAATTTCTTCTTTGACACTTAATATTCTTATGAAATTTTCCTAAGTGAATATTTATTATTATAAAATTTAAGTAACTACACCCTCTAAAGATAAAAATCCCCAAAAAGTTAATATTATAAAAGTTACAAACATAAAAGGCTGTAATTTAAAAAAATTAATTGAAAAAGATTGTTAAAATCAATTAATCACCGAAAATTACACTTCCCAGGTAATAAGCTGCAAGAGTTAGAAAACACATGAATTATAGATTAATATGCAGCACTACATATAATCAAATGAATGCATATTTTTCTATGCGGACAATTACTTGGCAGAAACAATTCTAAATTACAAATAAATTTTTCTTTCCTAGCATTAAAAAAGCCCAAAATTGAAATCAATTGCATAACAACAAATTGGTATTTATGTCACATTCATTATTGTATTTTTTAATGGCTAAACTAATGAAAAATTGTTAATGATTAACTTACAATTTAAAAAGAAAATATTACCACACAATTTTAACTAAAAAACAAATTAAAAAAATAAATTAATTGTTAAACAACAAAAATCATTAACTGTACAAGAATTATACAGAGAGTACTTTCTTATAACTTTAAACAAATTTTAACAAAAGATAATCAAAACAAAAATTTGAATACAAAAATCAGTTAAGTTTATCAGACAAGGAAGTAATCTTCATATAAAAGCAATAAAACAAAAATATGACGAATTATTCAAACAGGAAACTTATTTAACTGTAAATATGACCAAATAAATGGCATCTCTAAAATACCTATATGACTGAATAAACACAAGACGCATGGAAACCCATTGCTAAAGATATTTTGTAAGCAATGAATTTTCAATAGTAACAGGTGCTAAGGTAGATTACATTTAGATATACTGAACTGGGTCAATGTAATTGCAGTTTAGGCTGCTCAATTCATATTAAAACAAAGAGCTTCCTCTTCTTTAATAGTTACACTCCACCCAAATATATATATATTACACTGTATTTGTGTTTTCAAGTAAATTATTAATATATTACACTGTATTTGTGTTTTCAAGTAAATTATCAATTGTACCTTTCAAGTTAAATGAAAAAAAAAGTGAGTAGAATAAATATAATTAAACAAATTTTTAGCAAATATTTTCATGTCTATACACCCATTTTCCCCTCAATCTTTATAGAATTAATCGGGAGGGGTTTGATGGATTTTTACAGCCGGATGTCTTTACTGACTTCCTACTGCGCGGTTATAGTAAATTAAACAAATTTATTTAAAATAAGTTTCAATTCTTTTAAAAGCTTTCACTTTACATAATGAAATTTTAATAGGCCAATCAATACGGCGGAAAACTTGACAGCCAAGTGTAATTTTAACCCAACAAATTGATGTTTTTGATTTAAATGTCACATTTAATGATCGTATTTTAATGACTACTTACTTCAAGGCAACTCCTTAACGAATAACTTACTATTTAAAAAAAAATTGCCGCATAATTTTAACTGAAAATGAGAGTACTATCTTGTGACACAAATTTTAACAAAAGAATGTATGAACAAAGCAAAAAGTGGTGGAGACCATGGATTCTAAACTTTACTTTATAATTTGCTATGCGCAATATTTAACCTACGTTAATTTGTAATAATTTAAGATCAAGGAGAACCCGTAATAAAAATGTAATTAATAAAATTAAATACTCCCTGCATTTCGTAAGTGTAAATTCATACTCAAACGTAACCTAATTATATAAAATGTCAGAACAAAAAATATTTAAAATAATTTAAATCAATGATTTTTTTTTTTTAAATCGGGTATTAAAAAATTTTAATATCAAACTATTTGATTCTATTTTTATTTATTCGTTTTAAAAAAAAATATTATAACAAATATTTTGATAAAACCTTCTGAAATATTTGGAAGTCAAAAACATATAAATGAAACGTATTAATCATAGTGATAAAAAAAATTATATCATTATGAGTAGAATAAAAAAACTTCATAATAAAACCAACTTGAAAAACGAATTACAAAATTAACATACACGGTTCATTTATATAAATTTTATCATGTTTAATTATGCAAAGAATAATAATATATCACCTAATGGTCTTTTGAAGTCACTATTTTTTAGTTTTACTAAAAATATGTATAGCTTTAAAAAAAAGCAATGCCGCCCGTAAAAAAAAGCCGGAACCAACAAATTGAAACTGCGAAAAACCTTCGTTTTGATAGAAATAAGAAAACAGAAGAATACAGAGAAAGGATGTTAAGCAACTGCCTCTGAACGTGTCCTAAGACTATCTGGAACTTAAAAATATATAAATATATATTTTTTTTTTACGTAAACTTTTTCAGTTATCTTTATTAAAATTCGTGCTGAAATACTTTCAAATTCAGACCAGGAAAACTTTTTTTTATATAATGCTGAAAGTATTTAAAAAAAATGGCGCATGAGTAGAAAATGCATAAAAAATATTGCATACGAATGGAACATAAATTTCGACCTATTATTATTATTTTTGTTTAATTTAGGTTAGAAATTTCCCAAACAAGTATAAAAAATAACACAATTATGTAAAGTGGAAATTAATTATGCGCCATTCAAAGATTCATTTAGGATTAAAAAAAATAAGCCGGTTCCAAAATCATTCGCCTTTAAATTTTAACTGTTATGTAAAACACATAACCGATGTAAATCAATATTTCACTCAAGAAAAAAATTTATCTGATTAATTTTTATTCTTCGGAATATTTAAATATACAATCAGTATTAATTAGGAGAAAAAGTCTAGAAGTATCTAATCGCGTAAATATATAATAAAGAATTATTATAGCATAAAAAACGGACTCCTGAATTCAACCAAATACCCTCTCTCTTCTTTTTTAACATATCTTCACAAAAAGAACTAAATTCCATTACAAGGAAATAATACTGTTAAGATTTTTTAAAAGCTTGAAGGAACACAGCGGGAGAACAACAAACGGAATAGACAAGGTAAGATGCCAAAAAGTAAAATTTGCTCTTGAAGAAAAAAGATCATTCGAATAAATATGAACGATAGGAAGAAGATGGAGGAAGTGAAGATGGGCAGGAAAGATGTGAGAAATTGTTAAGGACAACGCTAGAAGGCTTACGGCGAAGAGGTCAAGGCTAACTGACGAGTGCAGCGCCAACAAAAAAAAAGATACGGAAAAAGTAAACATTTGCAACAGCCATAAGTACCAATATTTTTTCAAAGTAAATATTTTATTTGATAAAGCATACGGTACATACACCACTTAAATACTTAAAAACAAAATATTCATTATTTTCTAAGGAGGGATAATTAATTATGCAATAGACTTACTATTAATAATTCACTGCCATCTAACCTACTGGTGTACAAATCAAACACGAAATAATTTAATCGGGGGGAGGGGGAGACCACACGACTATAATATGGTAATAATAATAATAATGTAAAATTGCAATAATAAAACATAAACCGACGTAATCAATAAAAATGCAAGCGGCATTTAATCGAATAATTAACACAACTGCATGTACGAAGTATCAATAATTAAAAACAAAACCTATGAACAAGGTCATCAAGATAAAATCAGGGTTATAATGAATGATAAAACAATGGTGGTCTGTGAATTCATCCAATGTTAAATAAAGTGTGTATCTGAAAACAAATGATAAAATGGCCAGAAAAAATAGTATTCTTAATTGGAAAGAACTACCGATCTAATGACGAACAATTTTACTTTTTTACCGTTACTAAAAAAAAAAATATACAGCAAAAAAAGTTAAAAACAGATCGAAACTTTATACATCGTTTTTTGATCCAACCAGAGGAGTTGATAAAATTCTTATTAAAAACAATTGATTATAACTAAAGAAAAATTCAATCCATTTTTCTTAATTAAGTACTGATCCACCTACATTTTATTTCCATAGAAGCCAATTTATCAATATTAAAACTAATTAACATTTTTTAAGATAAAAAAATACAACAATGCAATACGTAATATAAAACGTAAAACAGATAAGTTAATTTACAAAAATAAACATTAAAGGATTTTTTTTTAAATTAATATTAACGCATTACTTACGTTACAGCAGTTAAGTAGGCTAAAATGATTTTATACTGTCAAAATTATATGAAAATAATATTATTTTTTAATAATAATAATAATATATATATATATATATATATATAATCTCTTCTTTATTGTTATTTTTATTTATGCAATTCAAAAACATAGATGAAAAAGGTAACAAAAACCGCCAGAAAAGGGGAAATTAAACGGCGACAATAAAAAATAATTGAATATCGAATTAATTTACCACGGTAATCTATTGCTTAAATTTCACAAAGATTTAATTTTAAACCAATTTAATTTCAAAAGTTTTAATGTATATTATTAGGTAAATTGTAACTCCTACATCAACTACTGGGCGAAACCGCTTCTCACTTAAAAGGTTTTCGCTCTTGTTTATCCACAATTTTGATTTCTTACATTTATCGCACTGTAATTTCTTTTTAAAATATCCAATTTTTTATTTAATTTACAGGTCAACATTTACTAAAATTCTTTTGGAAAGCTCACTGCGATTAATGAGTTACATTCATTTCTATTCTTACAGGTGCTATTTTTAAGCGTCATTAAATTCTAGCAACATACAACAATAAATAAATAAACAATAAATAAATAACAAGCAATAAATAAATAAAAAATTCCTCCTAATCCGGTATCGTTAAGCAGTCTTGACTTAAACAGAAATTTAAAGAATACTATATCATATTTACAGTATACTTATTATTAAGTATAGTTATTAGTACTTTTTTTTTATTCATAATTATGAATTTTTTCGTCTACAGGATATATCCCTATATTTCAGTTTAGCAGTCTTCTCATCAAGCCTCAGGTCGACATTCAAAACACTGAACTTCAGGATCATCGGAGTATTTCGGTAACAAGTGCAAAAAAATCTAAGAGTAAATAATTTATTAAATTTTAAGATTGTAAAAGAGATTTACAAGCCTTCCCTAAACAGTACTCCGATTCGTACGGCGAATCGGGTAAAATAGCGAAAATTATTTTTAAGGAACGGAACCGAAAAAAAGAAAATTCTTCCGCTAAGGAAACGAATTCGAGAGTTGTCGCGAAAAAAAATAAGAGAATAATAACCTGGTAAGTCGTTTTTCTTCTCTTCGCGACAGTGGCGTATGAACGGGTGGGCAGGAGTGGCGAAGGTCCAGATTATTTAATCTTCTTAAACTTTCGAATAATATCGGGTTAATCTCTACTATTCAATCGTTCGATAAAAATAATTTTACTCCCGTATTCGCACAAACTGTGTCATGAAAGTTTCTCTTCTCTTTTCCTTGGTGTAGGAAGCGGATATCCGTGAATCAATGCTTGTCTTCTTACAACGGACCATCTCAACTGTCTAATTTCGCAGCAAACGATGGCGAATGATAAAGTAAGTTTTCATAATAATCTCCATAAATGATCGAACCACACATTTAAAACAGTATAATTAAAGTACGATAAATAAACATCAATTACAATTAAAAACTGAATCCTAATTTGTATTTCATGAATTAAAAACCGGTTTTACATCGATTAATCTAATTTACGAAAAATTTTAAAAATAACAATGATGCGTTTCAACCTAATAATAAAACGCTACTGAGATGATTGTACTTAACAAAAGCGTTAAAAATCTACCTTTTACCAAAATAAAAACCACGCCATTAAAAAATTAATTTAATTTTATAATATACGTATTGATACAAATTTTAATTTTATATAAAGGAAATGTTACTGTGACAGAATCTGTTTCATATGAAAGCGTTCAACAAATATTACTTTTCACTGAGAAAAAATAGTATTAAAAAACGTGACGTATTATCAGAGTATAATTATTTATACCTGTGCAGACAGATAAAATAAATGCAGGATATTTGAATATTGTTTGCACTGAAGCGGATTTATACGAATAGTCGCTGTCGCAATTAATACGAAATAACATCCTTGATAAATGTAAAAACAGCTTTAGGCAAGTGAAAATATTCATTGTTATTTAAAAAATGTAATACAAAAGAACGCATACATTTACTCATTCACTTGATCACGTGATATATGTATATGTCAGATTCATTTAGAAACACGCATACAATTTTTAAGCTTTGGATAATACCAATACGGTGTAAAAAAAAAAATTAACTGTTTTAGAGTATAGATAATTTTTTTTTTTTAGCACAATTTTTTAATGTAATGATTATAATAGTTATTTAATCACTTTTTAATTAACGGTATTATTTAACAAATTAAAATAAAAAAAATTACTGTTTTTAATTATTTTAAATATTTAAATTTAAGAGTTTAAATTTTACCAACCGTAAAAAAAAGCATTTAAAAAATAGAGATAACACACCGGAAACTTATTTAAAAAGCCATTGTATACAGGAGTAATAAAAGGCCATATTTAGAGAATACGTACAAGAATATTCACAATAATTATAATAAAAAGAACTTACATAAAGCCTTGCCGCAAAATTTTACAAAAAGGCAAATTTATCAGCAAGGTAAATTAATTTGAATATCAATGATGTAGAAAATTAACAACAGCATTTGTAGCCGCTTAATATTTATCAACGAAATAAGTTTCTTCTACATTACCACACATACATAATTTTTTAACATCAATAAATCCACTCCATTAATAGGGAAATCTTTCTCTCCTTTTCTGTTTAGCTTCCGGAATCACCATAAGGTATTATTTCACCGTAAGGTTTTATGAATGAGAATGATATGTATGATTGTGAATGAAGTGTAGTCTTGTAAAATCTCAGGTCGACCACTCCTGAGAAGTGTGGTTAATTGAAACTCAACCACCAAAGAACAC
>JAAAKQ030454423.1:12674-24329 GCA_010016005.3 Zanna intricata | reverse complement strand
TTTTTTTTTTTTTTTTTTTTTTTTTTTTTTTTTTTTTTTTTTTTTTTTTTGCTTTATTGGATGTCAATAATTTTATTCTGGGCGATGATAACGTGGAGACGTTTTTCGCCCACGAAAAACACCAAAAAAAAAAAACAAACTTATTTTTAACTTCTTTATTTTCTCTATTTTTATAGCGGCAGTGTAGTACCATTTAATAAAATTGATTCTTCTGGATCCTCAATAAGTGATAAAAATAAAGAAGAGACAAATAATAATACTGATGGGGAGCCTAATGACTATGATGAACCACCAAAAGCAGAATTTACACCTATTCAAGAAAAAGATTCTGTCTATAACAAAAGGTATTGTTTCTTTTTTAAAAAGTTATTAGTAACTGTTGAAAACATTTTTAATTAATTAAAGAGGAAAATGGCTATTTTGATAAAATTATACATATATATATTTGGAAATGACACATTAATATCACATCAATATTTTGTACATTTTTCTTAAATCATACATTTTTGAATTAATGAACATAATTAATAATTTAATTTAAAAAATTATTCATTTAATAATTTAATTAAAATTTGATTTAAAAAAAAAATAGTTAATCATCATCTAAATATAATACTTTTTTACTTTTTAGTATGTACAGGCAAGTAGTGTAATTCCAAAAAGTTTTGGTTTACAAATTTTAACAGAAATATCCATTTTGACCATCCCTGAATTCATTTTGACTAGTTTTGGCTTGACGTCTGTACGTACATACATATCTGCATAACTCAAAAATAATTAGGCGTAAACTGTTGAAATTTTGGATTTAGGACTGTTGAAACATCTAGTTCTGCACTTCCCCTTTTGATTGCAATCAACTGAACCAGTCTTTTTTGGTGGACAGTGTCCAAAAAAGCCCAAAATCCAAAGAAAATTGGATTTTGAACTTAACTGCAGTAATAAGCTCTCATTGAGAGCTTTTCAACAATAGATCATAAGTGGTACTTATTTTCATAGGTTCCACAGTTATAGCCAGATGAAATTTTAATTAATAAAATATTTATATCTTTTAAGGAGAAGGCACATTGGTTCGAATCAGACTTCATCTCATTTTCTTTTTTTTAATTTAAATATATTGATTTATTAATAATTTATTAATCTCTGATTGTACAAAAATTTTTTACAATAAATAATTCAATAATAACAAATAAAAATAAAAAATATGGAAAAAAAAATCAGAAGTTATTAAAGAAATAAAATTTTATGTACTTTTAAAAATGTGTATATGTCATTTTATAGGTGTATAAGGAAATCATGTGGTGTCCACATCGGATTTGGTAAAACATCAGATTATTTAATATTAATTGAAAATTATTATTTAGAACCGTATCCTTGTTCTTTGTGCCTTTGTTTCAATCTACTTGATAATAAATATAGCTATAAAATTTAGTAACTTTTTCCTTTTTCATTTTTTGTTTTTGTTTTATTGATGGTTACATTATAATAATTTAGAAAACATAGTATTAGATATAAAACTTACATTTACTTACTTAAGATTGTTGAATTAATAATTATATAAATATTTGATGTTAATAAAACTAATATTTTAGCAATTGTGTAACTGTCCACTTTATTATTAACAAATTGGAGGATCGTATCTCGCTTTGAAATGAAATAACTTTTAATGGAAGTGCCGCAAAAAATGTGTATATGTAATTTAATAGGTATACAAGGAAGTCATGGGTGACCACATCAGTTTTATCTTTAATGGAGTGTATTGATTGTAGATTTGTCAAATAAATGAGTTTATGCCAGTCAAAAAATAATTATTCTATGTTGTAATATATAACTGGTAGCTTTTAAATATATTTATAAAAATATAATTCACATTTTATCTTATTTTTTTTTAACATTCATGGCTGAATTTTGTGTGGCACACCAATAACTACTTTCTCTCTATTGTTTGTCTTATCTTATCTAGGCTTGTCTGTAAAGTTTTGAGTGATTTTGGTAATTAGTAGATATTTGACAGCACTTGAAAACTGATATGTCAAGACATGGTAAAACACGAAATTCAGTACTTAGTCTGAATTCCTTATGCCTCTCTTATATTTCTGAGAGAACAATGTGTTCAAATGTATCGCATGCATGTTTGAACATGATGCTCTGTAGGCAAATTTGCAAGCAGACCAAATTAACAATGAGCTACATAAAGTTGTTAAACAATTAACACATAAAGTTGGGATCTGATAATTGCTCATGTTTGTACTCTATATACATGCATATTCTTACCCGTCAGTATTAATGCAGCTAAATAGTTTTAACTAGGCTTCATTGGGTTTGGGTTGGAAGTCGTGAAATATTCATTATATATAAAAAAAATGAAATTTTTTTTTTTTTAAAAGTGAGGTCATGAAACCTTTTTCATTAAAAACGTTGAAAATCACTACCGTAGATGATGCAAATTAATTTACAAACTATTTTTGTGTTGCCATTCCTCTTTCCAGAAAATAAGTTAAAAGATTCTTTTACAGAACATCCAGTGAAAATTTATTATAATTCAAATAAAAACAATTTAAAATATAACCTGAGTAATTTTTAAGAAATTAATAAATATCATTTTTTCCTTATTTCATGAGTTAGAATAGCGGTTACATTTCAGGAGGTAAGATAGAGGCTGTTTAAATTTAAAATGCTGTTTTGATATATTTAAAATGGTATTTTTTGAATTACAGTTATTAAAAATTGTCTGATAATTTTTTAATTATAGATGTCAATTTTTTTTTATGCAAATACACTACAGTCTTTTTAAGTATATAATAATGTTCATGAATTTTGAATTTTTATTGTATAACTCATGCATAATTACTTCTAAAAAGAACCTGAAGAATTCCATGTAATTTTAAAATGTGTTTTTATAATATTTAAACACTTTTTTTAGTTACTTTTCGACCTATAAAATGTTTTTTTTTCCTATTATTCAGCATGATATATTTCCTTATCAACTGGTACAATATGTCATGTAATATTTTGATTTATTTTTTTTGCAGATGTAAAGTTTTCATTAAAAAGGAAGCAAATTATGCTGATTTAGGAGTTGGTACTTTATTTATAAAACCAGTAACAGGTGAAAGGCATCAATTAATCGTCAGAGCAGATACATCACTGGGTAATATTTTGGTAAATGTTATATTAAATAAAGCTATTCCGATGCAGAGGATGGGTAAAAATAATGTTATGGTAATCTGTATCCCGACTCCACCTGCTGCTGGTTCAAACTCACCTCAGACTCCATCTACTGTTCTTCTGAGAGTTAAAACGTCTGAAGAAGCAGATGAACTGTTGAAAGTTCTTAAAAAATATAAGAAACTTTAAGTTATATTCTTATACGTAAGTAATCCTGAATAACAGACATTTGTCGGTGGGTTTATGTTATGACCCCTTTTTAAAATAGTGTGTTAATTTGTAATTCAAATGAATGAAAATATTGAGTGTATGTATTAAATCATATGAGTTTATGTACAGTGAACTGATTCTACTATTAGATATTTTATATGGTGTGTAATTAAGGCCCATTTTAAACTGGAAAATAAAAATATAGTAACCTTTTCTGTAAGGTCATCTTAATGAATCCATGTTGTCATACATGCGTATAACTTTTTTAAACATGTATTTTCTGTTGGAATATTTGTAAATTATCAGTTAAAATTTACAAGGAGTTGAAACAATGTTAATGGCTGGTTCTCAGGGCACTAATTTGGTCTGTTAGCACAATATGTGTGATGCTGTCCCAAAAATTGAAAAATAAACATTATTAATGAATTTAGATATTTCTGTTGCATTTGATTTAAGGCATGAAGGGGTTTTCAATGTACAAGTGTGAGTATTGGATTGGTTGTCATAATACATATTTTACAGGAACTATTCTGTTTGCAGGAGTAAAAAGGTCGGGTTATATTTTTTCATATTGGTGTTGCTTATGAAATCATTATTTCCATTAGCAGTTAATAAATTACAACCTGTTAAAAAAACATTTTGTCTTTAGATTGAAATCAAACCCAGAATCTTCAGTGTATATATATATATATATCAAGATGAGTTGCTGAAGTAAAATAAAAGGATGGCGTAAAAATTGAAATAAAAGAAATAAATAAAAGAAATAAAAAATTGAAATAAAAGAAGTGAAATAAAAGAAATAAATAAAATTGTTATATTTTCAATAGAAACAGAAAAAAAGAAAAAGTGTCAGTTTAAAAACAGTATGTACTTGTAATTTAAATTTAAAATATTTTATGTTTTTTGAGAGTATGCTCTGTATTAAACTTGAAATTTTAAGAAATTGAGATTTTAATATCCATTTTAAAGTGAAATATAAGCAGCTTTTGGTTAGAAACATTTGATAAAGGGGGCTTAGGTTTCAGTAAAATCAGCTTTGTGCAATAAAAAAGTGAAATTTACGTTATGACTAAAAATATTAATTTTTAAAAATTGTGTTCTTAGAATATTCGTATCTCTCAACATAATCTTATTTGAATAAAACAATTAATGTAAATAATAAAATGTTGCATATTTTTTAATTTATAAAGATTCTGTATTTCCGTTGACTTTTTATGAAGTGGTTTGCATTAAACTACCCTATGCTTAAAAATTGTTCTTAAATAAAATATAAGCTACATTCTATACTTAATAGAAGCCAACCAGCATGTTTGCTTATGTAAGCTCTTAAATAAAGAAAAATTAATATAATATGTACAGTTAGTTTATAAACAAAGTAGGGTTAGACATTTCATGTTACAATGTTAGACATTGCCTGAATATATTGATGTGTTTTGGCCATCTTGATTGAACAAAGATGATATTAATTTTTTCCTGTTAGTATAGTGGTTTTACTATATTAAATTTCTTTTCATTTTTTACTTAACATGTGATATGAAAGGTTGAAATTTGTTTTTACGACTTAAAATATGTTTATATTTTGGAATGTGAGGTTTGTATATTTCTTAGTAATTAAGCAATCAACTTTCTGTAATTGTTATCATTGTGCAATATGTGATTTGATTATCTAATTTGTTAACTTATGCTTTTTATGGGAAGCTTTTTTTATAATTATTTTCAGAATATGGTTGTATTTTTTTACGACTATGTTATTACAGTAATCTTTCATATTAATAAGGGAGATTACTTTTCAGTAATTAATCATTAATAGTTATTAAAGAACAGCAAGACCTAAATGTGTGTTGGAAGGAAAGGATATGGCATTTTGATAGTTGTAAGATAAAAATTGTTTATATTTGACAAAATATGATGCAGCCTGAATATATTTAACAAAAAACTGTTTATTTACTTTTAAATTTTGTTCTAATTATAATTGCTTGATTTTTGTAATATGATGTTAATTAAGGGTATGAGAAGTATTTGTAAGTAATTAACGAATGTATTAATAAGTATTAGATACTGCCTCAGATTTTTGCAACACTTTCATTCTTATTTGCACTAAATAATTCAATATATTTTAAAACAATCTGTGATTTTTAACATATTTAAGCATGTATTGTGTATAATTTTACAATAAATCAAATATATTTCTTCCTATATTAACTGTATTTACGATAGAGTAGAAGCAGTTAGTATTAATAGCCGTCTGTTTTACTCACCAAGTGTATATCTAAAATTTTACTGATGTAAATTTTACTTTATGTGATGTGATTTTACTGTGTGAATCTAAAGTTTTTGTCTTTATAATGAGCCCATGTATTCCCTCATTATTTGTTATCTGTTGAATTTTTAAGTGAATTGTTTAAGTTTGTAAACTTAAGAAAGCAATTTATAGTTTAAAAAATTATCCCAAATGCTGTTTGATAAATTTCATATTTCAGAATTTTTAGATCAAATAATGATTTTTGTTTTTCAGATTATTTAATGTTTTAAAAATTTATGCACTAATTGGCTTAATTATCTATCACAGGCTCAAATAAGCAAGAAATGTTTTTTAAGAATGAAATTATGAGTAAATTTAGAATAAAAGATTTGGGTAACATTTGATATTATTTAGATATTACTGTAAAATAAAGTTTAGAAGATGGTGTGATAACTTTGAAATAAAATAATTATCTACAAAATGTTTCAATATGTTTGATTGTAAAACTGTCTCTACCCCAATGGCTAATAATTTTGATTATAATTATTTTCCAAGAGAAAAACCAGAAAATAAGTGTCAAAAATTAATAAGTTATATTATGATGTATACAACATTAGGCAACAGACAGATTTGTGTAAGTATTAATTAGTAGTCTATGCAGATAACAAAGTTGTGCTAGTAATGGTTTATTAATATGCTAACAAAAGTGTTAAGTTACATTAAAGGAACTCTTGATTTGAAATTAGTTTATAATAAAAATTCTACTACTGATATTATCAAATGTTTTATAGATGCTGACTGGGATGGTAACACCTCTGACAGAAAGTACAACATAGTTCTGCCATAGGGCATAGTTTTAATATTTTTAATTACATTGTGTCTTTGGTGTCCAAAGAAATAATCTTGTATTGCTCTATTTTCCATTGAGGCAGAATATGTAGCCGTTAATTAATGTGTCAGTGAGGCTTGTTGATTCAAAATATTTTAACTGAAAGAGATATGAGCCTTAAGATATAAGTGAATTATTTAGATGTACTTTTACTTGAGGACAATTTGTCTATACTAATAAATAAATCTTCCAAGCAGCCTAAATGGTTAAAGCATACTAACATTAAGTAACATTTTATTCAAGAGAAAATTAAGCAAGATATAATATATTACGTACCATCAAGTTGTTCATAATTTTGTTCAAGTCTGCCATTTGAACAGCTACTTGGTAAAGTGGTGGAAGATTAAGAAAATCAATATTAAATGAAAAGGAAGAAATGGTTTTTTTTTATTTTTGTTAAAATTTTCAACATTCATTGTGTTTTGTTCTTGGAATTAGTAAATTTTTGGTGTTAAATTATACATAATGAGATACTTTTATATTTCTAAGGTTGTCAGTGTTTAGTATATATTATTTTTATTGTAAACATTTTGATCGAGGGCAGGTGTTGTGACATAATTGAAATGTTTGTTATTAAAGTTGTATCGTTTTGTAGCAAAAGTGTCGATAGAAAGTAGAAAAGACAATGTGTACTATCAACATGTTAAACAGGCAAATTTTTATTGGTTTCTTAAATTCAAAACTATTAAGTTTGGGGTAAATATCAATTAAAAAAAAAAAGTCGTAAACAATCATATCTTAGGTATGCCAGTTTATTTTTATTAAGTCAAAATAAAGAAATCAAATCACATCTTAAGCCAGTTTGTTTGTTTTGAATAGGCTGAAGTAAACAAAACTAATATTTGCCTTTACATATGTTCATTTTCATTTTATTTTTTGTAAACATTATATGGAATTTCTTATGTTGATTACAGTAGGCTGATAAGTCTTCGACCTGATATAGAGTGGGTGCCAATAGGTCTAATATCTTACTGGCATTCTATAATACTGTCATTAACTTATATATAACTTTTCATTAACTAAAATATAATTTCAGGTCAATAGCTTGGTTAGAATATGCTTGACAAATGTATACTAACCAAGCCTTGTTTAGAGTGAGGCACCTTTATTTTCTCACAAAAATAGACAAATTGGAAAATCGCACATAAAATACTTCCATTTGAAAGGTTTAACACAGTTTCAAATCAAACAAGAAATGGACTCAACACTAAAAGACTCTTCTCCATCATATTCAACAATAAAATTTAAAAAAGGTTGTAAGAGCACCGAGAGCAAACCGTGCTCTGAACGCTCCACCTATCTGGCAACTACTGAATTGATAGAAAGATCCTTAAAATTGTGCTGGAAGACAGATTGAAAGTGTGTGAGATAGTTGAAACTCTTAAGATATCAAAAGAATGTGTATGTTAAAGAAAACTCCACATTATGAAAAAAATATTGTTTCACCATGACATTTGTCATTCATCACATTGAATAAAATCAACGAATTAAAGTTCAAATCGACTAGCCTTCTTTATTTTTCTTAAATGACAATTGCCTAATTGGTCTAACCATGAATGGCACTTTTTTACGTACATTTTTTCCAAGTAAGTAGACCAATCGCGAAATATAGGCTGGTCAACATCAATCACAATAAATGGCCGCGTCTTTACTCTAGCATCCTCAATGACATTAACCCAGTCGCTTGGTAGTTCTGTAACTGACTTCTGGTCAATAATAGCCATGTCTCGATCGCACTCTAAATAAGAATGTCCTCTAATTGCAAACGATGTTTTAATATAGTCAAGTCATTTTGCAATATTCACAACGTAGTGTAAAAACCTGATGACAGTTTTATTTTTATTTTGACCCCCACAGAACTCACAAAAAATGTGTAGATGTCTCGCTCTTGGATCCAGCTTTGTGAATAAGAAATTATGTAAAAGTGAAGTAACGTCATTTGAACCTTTATTTCCGGTTACTTCAGTGTAACAGTAGAAGAATGCATCATCTGTAGATAAGACATGGATGTTAAATGAATAAAAAGAGAACTGCCTACAATAATAAACATCATTTGTTGTTATATTTGGCAGTGGTAGGTTTTTTTCAAAGTCCATTGTGATAGCTTCATGTTCAGCATGTTTTTGGCATAGTTTCTTTGTTTTTCGTTTGAGTGAATAGAATGCTTCAGCTTTCAATTTATGTAATTTATTCTCCTGTAGAAGTTTGTTCAACTCACGCTGAATCTTTTCACTGTCTTCTACTGACTTCGCGCCAGCTAACTCATTTTCCAGAACTTTACTCTGTGCCAAAAATTTATCACAGGAACTGCATGTATCGGAACGAGGGTATCCAAATCTTATATTAAATTTACTGTTAAATATATTTCTATAGAACTCGTATGAAACTGTTGGATTGCCAAGTTCTTTGTACATTTCATACATTTTTTTTATGTATAGTGTTTCAGGTAAATATCTTCTGTCAGTTTTAGCTAGCTGTATTGTAATGACTTGCTCTTCCTTTAAAAGAACGTATGTGTTGTTCTGCACGAGCAACGACTTCATCAGAGATTTTACAATGCTTGTGGGAATATTTCCCCCTTTTATCTTTTGGAGCTAGTCCTGTTGATTTTAAGGAAGTCTGTATATTTTGAACACGTCTCGTCTTTTAATCCCATGAATAGCTATAAAAGCTTTAAAACAAACTGAAACTTCTTTGTAAGACGATTGAGACATTACTCTCACCTTATACTTGTAGGCCTTTTCATGAAAGTTTGCATCGTCTTCATTTTTTTGTGATCTAAAATTTTTAATACTGTGAACTTTAATTAAACTGGCTAAATAAGAATTTTGCTCATCTTTAGAACTGAAACAGTTAAACTCTTGTATTATACGTTGTCTATAATTTATTTCAACAATTTTAAAACACTCAAGTCTTTTACACTTACAGCCTGGTCCAGTTTCGTGAGATGCTAACCTCAATTTCTTCCTTACATTACTTGATCTTCCGTGTTTTAATCTTTTCTTAACCTTAATACTAACATTTATGTTACTTTCAGTAAAATTCATACTTTCATTAAAACTCATTCTTACTTATTAGTTAACAAAAATTCACTACAATTATTTTTTTTTTAAATAACACAACAACAAGACTGTAAACACGTCTTTCACAGGGTTATTATCAGCTGTTAAAAAGTCACTAGCCAATTCAATACTACGAACAGCGCTTGCAGTGACCTATATTAAAACTAATTTCACGACAACCATCATTCTAGCACTGTTTCACATTGACATTCATCATTCTTGTAATGTATAGCATTTTTTATTTTGATGATATCTTGAAAAATACCATAATTTTTGCCTTGAAACTCTATCTGAATATACTACTCTATCAGTTGTACAACCTGGTGCAGTTAGGTGAAAAATGACAATATAGTAACATTCATCGTTTTTGCATTTGACTCTTCAAATTGAATTGAGATTATAACTAAGCATATGCATTTTTAAATGCCAAATAAGTAGTGATTATTATTAGTAAATTAATATGGTTTTGTTGATTTGTAAATAAATATTATTTCTTTTTTTAATATTTTGTAACAATTTTTAAGTAAAATTTTAGAGAAAGGATGTAAGAAACTTGTAATTCAAGGCAAGATAAGAAGTCTTTGTTAATATGCTTTCAATTATCTTTATCATATTCATAAATTCCTTTAAATCGTCTTACGGTGACAACTGTAGCTGATTTAGTAGTACACAACATGAGTAATAATAATAAATATTGCAGAGAAGTAAAAAAGTATTTTGGTTAGTAGAAAAAGTCACTCCAAATCTACCCAATCATTTTTGAAAATTCTTTTGTAGCCTCACTTCGACATGTTTTCTTTGACACTTTACCAACTCCTGGTCCCATGTACTTTTTAATGGCTTAAAAACACATATTGAAAGGCTGTAGCAGCCTTTGAGGGGGTAATTTGAGAATTGTTAACATTTTCTTGAGAAGCAATCAACCAGATATTACATTAGCAGAATGATCATATATTAATAATTCAGAATGTTCAGTGCCAATTATTTTTAAGAAACGTTTTTCAAAATAATTTTGAATATTCCTGTTTTCATCCAACCATTTGTAATTGCCGTATTTGTGCAGACTGGTAACCAGTCTGCACAAATACCATTAATTCCAGATATTTCTACTTGTAAAGAATTATCAATGGTGGAACTTTATCTCCAGAAGCAGAAGCAGCCATTAAAACCATTACGTTTTGCCTGCCAGGAGCACTGACAATGCGTATGCAAGGCAAGTTTTTACCCCAAACTACTTTTATCTTAGAAGGATCTGTACAAAAACAAGTTTCATCCAGGTTCCAAGTTGTTGTTTGTTTATGTTCCAATCCCAGAATAAAACCCATAAATCCGATTTATGGTATTGTACAACAATGTGATACATTCGTCAATTGTAAAAGTTTCGATTGCAGTTTTCTTTTTTATAAGCAACTTCTATGCTTAGTGGTTTTTTTAAAGATAAGTTATAACTGAAAATCCAATCAACTAATCTACGCTGGGAATGCCGTCTTTAAATGGAGTTTTAATTTTGTTCTTCATGAACTATCTAACTTACCTCCTTTCTGGATAAACCAAATACTTATTTTTTGATTTTCAATAGATCATCAGCAAGCTGTTTTTCATTTTTGACTGGAATAGCATTGCTTCTACCGAATGATTTAGATTTTATCCCACATCTTCCTGTTAAATGGTCCATTATTGTGTTTAATGTATGCCTTATTTTTTGTTAGCTTTGTAAGCATTTATGCAACCTGCTTTAATCTCTTCAATAGCATCTTCAAGTGTTTGTTTTGAATAATCGCCTCTGTTAGTTTTTCTTATGCAGTTGCAAACCATGTTACTGCTAGAGAAGAGTAAATAAAATGCAAAAACAAATTACATATTTACCCTTCATTACGAATTATAATACAAAAAAATAAACTGAAATGCTGAATGTGAGATTACTCAACCGTGATAGTCTGTGCATGTCCATGTAATAATATTTAAAGGACATCAGACTAGTTTTTTCTCAATAAATTAAAAAAAAAGCTAAAACTTTCATCAATATTTTTTATACTTACCTAAAGTAACAACACAGAATATTTAATTAACTTATGAACTATTCTGCA
>JAAAKQ030454312.1:0-22320 GCA_010016005.3 Zanna intricata | reverse complement strand
AAAGGAAGGGATCACCAAAAATTAAAAAATAAGATTCTACGAGTTGGAGTGTGGAATGTTAGAAAGCTTAAAAAGGTAGTAGGAATTAGTGAGGTTTGGTGGGAAGAGGAAAAGACTTTTGGTCAGGTGATTTTAGAATAATAAATTCAGTGTTAAATAAAGGGCAGGCAGGAGAAGGTTTCATAATGAGACCAAGAAAATAAGGAAGAGAGCAGAGTATTTCAAAAATCATAATGATAGAATGATTGCAATCAGGATAAAATCAAAAACCAAGCCGACAATCATTGTTAATGTCTATTAACAAGTGCCCATTATTATAAGTACCTATTATTACAAGTGCCCATGATGATAATGAGGTACAGAAAGTATATGATGAAATTGATGAAGCAATTAAACACAAAAAAGGCGACAAAAATTTAATAATAGTTGGAGATTAGAATGCAAGCATTAGAAAAGGGAAGGAAGGAAATATTATGGCTGAATACAGGCTGGGCAGAAGGAATGAAAGATGGGAGTGACTTATTGAGTTTTGCATGAAGTATAATTTAGCAAGTGCCAACAACCAATTTAAAAATCATAATAGAAGAATATTCACATGGAAAAAGCCAGATAATACTGCAAAATATTAGACAGATTATATCATGGTTAAACAAAGATTTAGAAATCAACTCATCGAGTGCAAAGCCTAACCTGGAGCAGACATTGATAGTAAACATAATATAGTGATAATGAAATGTAGATTGGGATTTTAAAGCCTGAAGAAAAGGTATCAGATTAATCCGTGGAATTTGGAGAAGCTGTAGGCAGAACAAAGAGGACTGGTAGAAAACCTTGGATATCAGAGAATATATTGCAATTGCAGCTGATGGATGAATGTAGGAAATACAAAAATGCTAGTAATGAAATAGGTAAAAGGAACTATCGACAATTAACAAACACTACAGATAGGAAGTGCAAATTAACAAAATAAGAGTGGATTAAAGAAAAGTATTCAGAAGTGGAAAGAAAAATCATTGGTAAAGTAGACAGAGCATTCAGTAAAGTTTAGCAAAATTTTGTGGTTCATAAAATTAAAAACTAATAATGTGTTAAATAAAGATGGTACACCGATCTATAATAAGAAATAAAAGGTCCATAGGAAGTTGAAATATACTGAAGAGTTATATGGAGGAAATGAATTAGAAACTGGTGTTATAGAGGAAAAAGAGGAAGTCAAGAGGATGAAAAGGAAGATATAAAATGAGATCTGAATTTAAGAGAGCATTAAAAGATTTGAATTTCAGAAAGGTTCCTGGGATAGATGGTATACCTGCAGAATTATTGCACAGTGTAGGTGAAGAATGAAGAAACAATGGATAGATTATACAAACTGTTATGTAATATTTACAAAAAAGGAGAAGTTCTATCAGACTTCAAAAAGAGTATTATTGTTATGATACCATAGAAAGTAGGAGTAGATAAATGTGAAGAATACCGAACAATTAGCTTAACTACTTACACATCAAAAATATTAACTAGAATTCTGTACAGAAGAATTGAGAGGAGAGTGGAAGAAGTGTTAGGAGAAGACCAATTTTGTTTCAGGAAAATTATAGGGACAAGAGAAGCAATTTTAGTGCTCAGATTAATAGAAGGAGGATTAAAGAAAAACAAACCAACATACTTGGCATTTATAGATTGGAAAAGGTGTTTGATAATGTAGACTGGAATAAAATCTTCAGCGTTTTAAAAAATTTAGGGTTCACGTACAGAGGTGGAAGAACAACTGCTTATATTTACAAGAACAGAACTAAAACAGTAATAATATAAAAACCTGAGAAAGAAGCCGTAATAAAAGAAAGTATTCTGACAAGGCCCATCACCAACTTTTTAATCTTTACATAGAAATGATATTAAAGAACAACTTAGATTCAGAGTAACTTACAAACAACATGCTACATGCAATATAGAACAAAATAAATTGAGAGATAGAAAAAGCAAATAACAAACAGAAAAATTGCCAACTTCTTACTCATAGAAGATTAATGTGTTGCTTTCAAAATAGCATATAAAATGCACAATATCACTTTCCTACAAAACACATTATAATAAACTCAGCAACCCAAGAGTATAAAGATTAAACCACAATAATTATTCTAAGCTTTGTTATCGTAATAAATCATGTTTTGGTAAACAGGACAACATTCACCCATACTTCCAAAAAACTTATGTCGATAATTATAAAGCAAGAATTCATGTTAACAGGTAATTTTTTGGAAAATTATTAAACTAGGAAATAACTTCCTTATGATTCTTAATCAACAGTATGTTACTCTATGATAATGCTTTTTTTAACTAATGCAAATTAATAACATTTGTACAGAAATAAAACTGATTAGTTTGAAAATACTGAATGTCTCAGAGCTACTCCAGAATAAATGTGATAAATTAGTTTAGGTTAATTCTCAAGGGTACCTTAGAAACTCAATGACTGCATATATAGAATAGGCACTGAAAGATGTGCAATTCAGTATTATTTTATAACAAATTTTTTTTGATGTCTTATAATATGTTAGTCACAGTATCCCTTGCAAATAGTCATACACGTATTTGATTGAATACATTTAGTTAATAAATTTTAGTTCATGAGATATTCATTGTTTTTGTTCTTCTATAGCAAGTATTTGTGTTATATCCCATAGATACTATAGATCAAAACAAGGTAAAGTCGTTTTAGAGCCAACAAGGTTAAAGAATGACAAGAGAAGAGTATTATTTTGATTATGTATAATTTTTATACATGGCTCTATTATATACATAATTGCACTCACATAAAAAATTAAGAATTTTACAAAACAATATAATAGTATCTTAAAGGCTACTGTCAGTCTTAAATTAGTTTTCTACATTATAAATACAGTAGCACAGTTCTCTATAGAATAACAGTTTGTATAATTCTGTTTTTAATTGTATCTTTGTCTTGTATTCTTGTCTTTGACAAGAACTGAATGATGAGGGTAAAGTGATAATTTCAACTAAATCTTCATTTCCAGTAACTAAATCTTCATTTCCAGGAAGAAGTTTGTAGAGAATTATATACAGCAAATTACAAACCAGAGATTAACAATCATGTTATTCTTAATTAAAAATTGTTTGATGTCAACTATAATATAAGCTAAGACTTTCTCATAAAGAAGCAACCAATAATTTATTTTTGTTACTGTGACTTTAGAGCTCCTTCTATTTTTAGTTATTTAAAAAGAAAGATGAGATGGATGAATTGGTAAATTTAGAAATGCAAAATGTCAGAACATTCCCACTAGCCAAATTAGAAACCAGCTGATACAGAAACCAAAACACTTAACATCATATACTAGTAGTTGCCTCTGCACATCTTCATTCTACAAATAGTTTCTCAGTGTATTCCTTGATTGGAGAGCCAATTTTTAAGTATCATTCTAATAATTCATTGCATAGTGTTAAATCTTTACAATAGTCTGTTAATTACTCTAAAATTTCTTCTCCAATAAATAATTGAATTAATGCCTTTAATATTTAAAACTTTAATCCTTCTTTAAAAGTTCAGATTAATTATTTGGTCAGATGAAATAAATTATTTACTATAATTTCTGTTTGATCAAAGAAAATTAATCAAAAATCAATTACCAGCAGCTAATTCAGAATTTCTCAAAATTTAACTTTCAATAAAGTAAATGAAATTTCTCTAAATTTTAACCAGTTTCTCCTTACAACTCATAATCATTGATAATGTGTTGAATTTATAATTCTTAATCATGGGCTACCAAATATTGATGATATTTTGAGAAATTTTTTTTGGTTAACAGTGTTCCTTCAAGAACATCATCAGCTATGAGCTGTAAACCACCTATGAACTGTAAAGTCTACTGAACAATTCATGTCCCACCAAGTGGTGCTTAACAAACACTTAAAGGATATTTTCCAGCTTCTCTGCAGCATTTTTTTCCATGGTTTGTACATTATAATACAGAAACTCAATTTTTAAAGCTACCACAAGTATTACCAAATGAGATATGGCTAGCATCAAATAAATAAGCATCTGCCTATCTCTTTGTACACTTCTCAGCATATTTACAACCTGTAACTTCAGTACATTATGGATGTACTCAAGACCAATGCATTATACTATTTCTTAATTAAGGTATTGTGAATCTAATACAGAGTACTTTGTATTCAACTATCTACAGGGCAGCCCTACAAGTGTGAGTAAGATGCATGTAAAGGAGCAAATTAAAAAAGTACCAAAATTCTTATTAGTAGAAATGGTAAGAATGAAAATAAAACAAAATAATCCCATGTAGCCAGAACTTTTTATTTTTTTTCAGGTGATTCAGAGGAACCCCATTTACTGGGGGTAAATGGAGTTCCACCATTGACCCCCAGTAACCAAAACACATTGATACAGAAACTAAAACACTTAACATCATATACAAGCAGTTGCCACAACACATCTTCACTCTACAAATAGTTTCTCACTGTATTCCGTGATTGGGGTGCCAATTTTTATGTATCATTCTAATAATTTATTGCATAGTGTTTAATCTTTACAATAGTCTGTTAATTACTCTACAATTTCTTCTCCAATAAATAATTGAATTAATGCCTTTAATATTTAAAACTTTAATCCTTCATTAAAAGTTCGGATTAATTAAGTTCTCAATTATTTTGTTAGTAAGTCTGTCAGACTTGCTAACAGGTTCTGCACGATGTTATTTAACACATGTATGTGTTCCTGTGCCCTACCGACAAAATCTCCTACCTCACCTATCCCCTCCTAGGACTGGATCAACAATTAAGCATTACACACAACATAATACAGGGAGGTGTTTTGAGCTCAGGAGATCCAGAGTCCCCGTACTTCCTCACCATCACCCACCCATGCATTCATGGACAAATGACAGCCCTGCAGGGAGCTGACCTTTACCCCTTAGAACACCTAAGAAAAGTCCTGGAATAGGTAGAAGAAAAGAACTATAGAGCAAAGGGCTCAAAACATCCTTCTAACGCTTCCTGGTCCTTTTGCTGGATCACTCTAGCAATAAACTTTGATATGGTTGAAAACTGGTTCTCACTCCACAGCACTTATGATAACACTCTCCATGTTCAGCGGATCTACCAGCAATTCGCAGTCGTGATGTTTGTTAACCCATCTGGAACATTAAAGAATTACATGTTCTGAGGTGTTTGCCTCTCCAAAGTATGGGCACCCTCGTGCCTCCCATTGACCTGTCGTCTCTTAAAGAGGTATGCACAAAATGAACCGTGGCCAGTCAGGAATTGGGTGAACCAACAGTTCAACTCAACTGAACCCCCTCCTGAACCACAGTTCAACACACGGGATTAATCGATGAGTCCGCCAGCCTTTGTAGAAGGCATCCCACCTAGACTGCCAGTCTGGCACCATCACTTCATATGAGCTATGATGATCCTCTCTCTCATAAATCCTCTTTCTGTAATACGCCAGGTGTTTCAACGAACGATTCCAGCTGTCATCATCACCAAATACCGAAATTATATGCAGCTGATACCGAATTATATGCAGCTGCTACTTGCAAAGCTATGCAGCATTGCACACCCTCTATTAAGTGGCAATCACACTCAACCTGCAATGCCCTGTTCCATCTGGAAAGCCGTAGAAAACTATGGATTCCACACACGGTCATACAGTCACTGTTTTGATGATTTTGGCCCCGTCACGTTCCACATTAATTTACTTAGACTCTTTATGGTTTTTTCTTCCCTTCTCTTTTGTATGCCTAGTAAAAGTCCTCCGTGTATCTAACCAAATTCCTAGGTATCTTATGACATCCTGGACATCCACATAATGCTCCTCTACCTGAAGAACAAACAGGGAAAGATTCCTCCTTCCTTTAACGCCACGCTCCTGACTTTTCTGGACACAATCTAAGTCCCATCTCTCCCAACCAGTCTTGTACCTTACAGGTGGCTTCTCTTACAATCTCAGTAACTTTATTCTTGGACCCTGCTGCTTCCAACATCGCAAGGTCATCAGCAAATGTAACCAGGATTTTTCTCCCCCGAGCCCAGGACCTACAATTAACTATAACTCAACCCAGGGGAGTGTTCACTACTGTAATGGACCTTCCCACCTACCAGCATTACATCCGGCATGATAGTTCTGCCCACCAGTCAGATCTTCTCTTCATGCTGCCTCAAACCTCAAGTGTGGATTACTAGGCCCAGCTAAGCCGATCCTAGACCTACCCCTTAAGTCAGATCTCACTCTTAACTCTGTTTTGCCTCTAATAGGGAAACCCAAAGGGATTCCCCATCGGGACTACAGTCTTCAGATTCCTTCATCTCAAACGAGGATTCTCTTCGGGGATTCCCCACGGCAACTTTGGTCTTAACTTCTCCCAGAAGCCATTGGGTCCTGATTTCCAACACTGTAAAGTCATAAAGCACATCTGGAGTCCCCAGCTGTTCCTTGAAACTGGCACATCACAGTATACTGGCCTTTGCAGCTGGTGCTGTCCACTCCATAAGCTAGAATCCTCTCCTCCATTCCTCAATGAGCTTGGCTCATAGGACATTCTTCACGAATAGTTAAATGCCTTTCAGCAGGTTTCCACAGCTGTTACAAATGGTAGAAAGGCTAGACAGGCCAGGTCAGCAATCCCTGCACGAGCCACCGCCATTCCTCCCATGTTGGGCACTGAAACAGCATATGTTCTACTGAGTCCTGACCTGAACAAAACATTCAGGTCGGAAACTCACACCTACCAATGCGGTAGAGAAAACACCAAAGTTGTCATGTCCAGTGAACAATTGTGTCATGTAGTACTTAAGGTTACTACATCTTCTCGAGCACCACTACTGCAAATCCGGGATCAATCTCCTCTTTCAATCAACTTTCACGTCGGCTTGCCACCGTTCTTGCCATGCATTCAGGGTCATCCCACATATCAAAGCCATGGTTATTCCATCATGTAAACTAATTCTTTCCTTCCTTCACAAGAAGGTCAATTGGTCCGGCTATCACACAAGCTGTCTCATAAGAGATGGTACGGTAGGCCGAAATTATCTTCAGCAACGCACGGCGGTGGTGACTTTGTAGTCTAGAGAGGTTCCTCTTAAAAGTCAGAGCAGAACTCCAAACTGGAGCAGCATACAGTACAGTAGATGTAGTCATAATAATCCGTCGTTTTGATGCTCTCAGTGCGGAGTGCAACGACAAGAGACGCTTTAAGGCTGCTAGTGTCTGCTCATAAGTTGCAACAATTGATCATTAAATCTACATGAACGACCTACTGTTACTGCTAAACACCTGACGGTGCATTTTTGTGAGATTAGATATCACACTTCTCAGGAGTGGTCAACCTGAGATTATACAACACTACATTTCATTCACGTTCATACATATCATCCTCATTCATCCTCTGAAGTAATACCTTACGATAGTTCCGGAGGCTAAAACAGAAAAAGAGAGATATCCCACCACTTGCAAGTCAACTGGTTGCAAGTCAAGCCAAGACCTGACTCTCAAGTGCAAAACTTTTATGCATAACTGAACTTTTTGGAGTATTTTTCAGTAAAATAATATTATATGCAATATTTATAGAATTTGTTGAACTAGGAAAAAAGCACAGTACAATATTATGTAATTTTCTTCCATTATTTGTGTTTATGTATTAATTCTAATTTTTTTTTTTTTTTATGTGTGATCAGAAACTTCTGTCACACAATAATTTAACTAGATCTGTATAATTTAAACTGTTATAAATCACCCAGCTAATAATAAAAAGTAATTTATGTATGAAATGTTTTGTTTTCATTTTACATTATAAATTAGATTATATTATAATAAGGTTCTATAAAACTTACAAAATAAGTTTTGTAGGATTTTATAGAAGGTTTTTTTTTTTAAAAAAAGTAAGTTAATCTGTTCCAGACAAGTTTTCATTATATATAAGATTTTAAATGTTGATTGCATTTTAACAAAGAGATTTGTTTCTAAAACATTGTTAGTTTCTTTAAAATTGTAATAATAATTAATTTTACATCAAATTCAGCAAAACAGAGAATCATAATTGCAGTATATATAAATTATTTTATCTAAAACCAGATTAGAAAATAACACATTTTTAACACTGTAGAGAGTTGCTTGACCTTTATTAGTTTATGATGATCACTTATTTAAAATAAATGATATCTGTAATTAAATAAGCTTTAGAAGTAAAGAATTAATAATTCTAAAGATGAAAACAACCTAGTCATCTAAGATACTAATCACATAGAAAGAAGTTGAATATTAAAACCATTATTTTAATGTATTACTTTACAAGATGTAAAATATTTATTATTTTCACAAGACTATTATTTTTGTGACAAACTGAACCACTTTCTATTTTAAGTACCACCCAGTAAATAATTTAGATTTTTTCATTTTTACAACTTGTAATATGGACAATAAAATCATGAAATTTAATAATTATTTTTCAAAAAAAAAAAAAAAGGTAAATAAATCATTACAGTGCACCTGTAACTATTCTCCCCGCATTAATTTACAAGAAAATTTTTTTTTCATTATAAAATTGTTATATTTACCAACTGCCTACTTTAATGTGTTTTCAGAGAGTTACATCATCAGAGGTATCATTTGTGTTTATACTTGTAATTATTGAATGACCCTCAGATATACATATATTACTTTACTGGAATTTTCTTTTTATGGTTCTTATTAATTCTCAGTACTGCTGAATTATATTTAAATTCTATTAAATAAATCACCTTGTACAGAATATTGAGATAAGACTTATCTTCCTTTAATTTTTCATGAAAATATATTTGTGGAATCCAGCATCCTCAGACATGATTGAAATAATTCCATTACTGCATAATAAAAACGATAATTGTGTAAAATTGCAGTAGATAGCAGTACTGCAATTTTTATAAGAATATTTCCCATAAACATTGTCTGATGGTTGAACAAATTTAAATTTTGTTTGCATTTAAATATGTAATATTTGTCTAATATATTTAATTTTATCTCACCTTTATTTATTATTTATTTCTAGTATTTCTAAATTTGTGTAACATCAGAAATATTAAATGTTTATTGTTTATTAAATGGTTTGTTATATTAAACAAACTTAATTCATTATTTTTGTAATTTCTATAAAGTAAAGAAATCTAATTTTAAAGACGCTATTTGTTTTTTCTTATAAATACCATCACAGTTATATTTAATTTTATAAATTCACACTATTGTTTATTTTATTTATTTATTTTTTTAATATTTTATTATGTGGTTATTAGGTTTGTATTTTGGTTTAAATATTTCTTTATTATAAGTTTTAGAAATGTTTTCAATGATATTAGTGTATAAATACTTATGTACAGTTTTTACTTTTTTGTGACTATTATGTATTGTTTGAAAGGTAGTTGATTTCGTTATTGTGTTTTAATAGTTGTTTTTTTTATAAATATTATTAATTAAAGTAGTATCACATACATTTTCAACCATTATATGTTTTATGATGTTTATTTCATCACTTAACTTTTCTTTGTTTTTATGTGAATATCTTAATTCTCTGCGATGTATTATAATGATCAAAATATAAAGTTGTTATATTTAGCCAATAAAAGTGACTGTATCAGTCACTTTTCCTTTAGACTTTCCTATAAGTCTTTTAAATTTTTCCTATAGATTTCCCCATTAAGGGGAGGTTTACTGGGGTTAAGAAAAGGAAGTTTGAAACTTTTTTTGTGATAAAGAGACTTCTCATGTTCTGAAAATTGCTTGACGGCATCCTTCCAGTTGTCAAATTTCTCAGTACAAAGTTGACCTAAGGGTTGCTTGCCAGCTCCAACACCATTTCTTGGAGAAAAGTGCACGAAATTTACAAAAACTCCCCCCTTTAAATTGAATATGCAAGCCACGTCCAGCACTAAATTCATTTAAACTGAAATCGCAGATTTCTCTTTCCTTTGGTTGGAAAAAAAAACCCTGGATTTGGTTTCCAGATATTGTATAACTCATCTAGTTTTTTTTTATTAAACAAGTCTTTTCCCATGTAAACACCAATATCATAAGTGTGTGGTTCACTGGAACTTGAAGATGTTGAAGCTTCCAGAATCTGAACAATATGCTTATCACTTCTAAATGATACAGTGATAATCATGATTCATTGCCCAGAGACTATGGAAAGTGAAATAGTAGACAATTCAGAAAATATTTTGTACTACATTTTCTATACTGAAGCATTGTCACTTTGATGGTCTTTTCTCTCTTTCAATAGACTAGGAGGGGTATATGGGGGGGATATATGTTTTGAACCCACTGTGCCAGTGAGAGCAATGTCGCCTTCTCAGAATGCTGAATGACAGCTACTATGTTGCACATTGAGTGATGTACATGCTGCAGCTCCAAGTGCAGGGATTAAATTATTGAAGAACGAAGGGTGACGGATTGGGTCTTATGTCGATAGATTTTGTTACTGTGACAGTGAGAAATTAAAGAAGAGAATACAATAGATTTTTAAAAAGATATCAAATATATATGTGTAAATTTATAATATGTTTATTTTATATAACTCTAATATTAAAAAGTGCCTAAACTTTCAAGGAGGATTGAAGCCAGGTAATCCTCCCTGGCGTATGCCCTAGTAACTCACACATTTCTCTTTTCTAAAGTCCCAGTCGTAATAACTTAACTGTTTTAGCAAACTTCAAGCAGATATTGAACTTGCAAATTCATTTTCAACGATAATATTAAACAGCCTTTCCCAAAATTTGATTCAATCAAATGATTTACGTTATTTCCAGAGTTCCTGACTTGGAACTGGTCCCCAGGCTGGTTTCCTATAAATCTTTTTGTCTGTATGTTTTGTACAGATATCTATTATCATTTAGTTAATTCCTTGATCTGTGCTTTTTTTTCTCTCTTGCCCATAAGCCCTGTACCATACCTCATCAGTATAGAAAATATAGTCTAAAATATTTTCTGAATTGTCTACTAATTCATTTTCCATAGTCTCTGGGCAATAACTTTTAAATTGCTTTCCCTTTATATGGGATGAGACCGAGCTTCTTATGAACTGCCTGGTGTGAAGTTGCAACACTGATTTTTCTGTTGGGCCAACTTTCAGACGAACTAGATGAGGCTACATTGCATAGCACTTGATATGTCTTATAATTTTTTTTCATTAAGTACTGATGAGAAATTTCCAAAAATTTCTCAGTTAGCGTTCTTCAATATGTAGTTAGTTTTTGGTTTATCAGGAAATCTAACAAAACCTATTAAGCATGGTGAGCATTCACTGTGCTCACAGAGGACATAATCAACAAGAAATACTTACTATTCTAAACTTAACACCATTCTGAATGGTGACCTGAAATATACTGGCCTCCATGACGCAAGTGGCAGCATCTCGATCTTTCACCCAGAGGTTTGAATCCAGTCAGGCATGACATTTTCCATATATGCTACAATTCATTTATATACCTTATGTATAAGGTATTTTATATATCTTATTATACCTTACAATATAAGATATACCTTAATGGCAGTTCCAGAGGTTAAACAAAAAAAAAACCATTCTGAATGCACATGAAAGACATGGTCTCAATTATTTAAAGACAATGAACAAACAGTGAATAACAAACAACCAAACTTCTTGTCTCAAGATCACTAGCCTGACTGACTTTCAGAAGCAAACTGCACACAACAGTATTACCAACCAACCTTCACAGAAAATATTACTCACACAGCACTAATTACAGTTCAACATATAATCGTATTTATGTAAATATATAATTACTTTTCGAACTATATTAGAGCTTCTATTAATTTTAAAAATCCTACACAGTTTCCTGTCTTCACAAATAGATTTTTATATTTTCTACAGTAGAATGCAAATTATTCTGAACAAATATATTATTTAATAAAAAAAATCTTCTTTAAGAAAAAAATCACACCTGCACAAATTGTGAATATCTAGTAATTAATATTTTCTCCTTTATTCTTAATCTTCACATACATAAATTGGTAATGGTTCAACAAGTGCACTACACTTTTTCTTTCTATTTCTTCATCATCAAACTGATATTATTGCTTTAATGAAGTTAATTTTTGTGATTCAACTGATTTTTCAGTCGAGACATTTTTTGACAATTGGGTTGAATTTTGCAGAGTTATCCGGCCACAGGAGCACTTCAATGTTTCATTCTGTGAAAAGAGTTTTACATTTTTTTTGGCAGTATAGCAGGTTTGTGATACAACTTTAAAACATATTTCTGAAAGGCAACTGCTAGCCTTTAGGAAATATGTTTTGAAATCGTATCACAACTCTTTCCATTACTTGATATAACCATCACTTTTCAACATACCATCTACTGGAAGTAATGAACAAGGACCTTCAAATGTGAAACAACCCCAAAACATTTTTTTCTGGAGATGTTGGCTATGAGTTGGTGTATTTTCACCTGACGATTTTCTAATGTATGAAACTCCTGAACAAAAAATGAGACTTGTCAAAAAACATAGCATTTTTCCAGTTTTCTTTGGTCCAGTTAGCATGTGCTTTGGTTTACAGAATCATTTTTTACACATTGCTGGTGTTAAAAGCTGTTTTCTAGCAAGCCAAGGAGCTTTCCATCCAGCTACAAGAAGTTGGTATTTAACAGTTGTCAGATGTAAATCTCTTCCACTGGCTGCTAATTCTTGATTTAAGTCCATAGTAGAAAATTTTATAAAAAGTTTACTTTTTCTCACTAATAACCGATCCAGTGTTGAAGTAATTTTTCTTTTACAGACACATTTTCCTTTCCTTTGAGTTGAAAAGGTAGCAGCAGTTTCTTTAAATTGTTTTAAAGTAGCATTTTTTGGCTATTTAAACCTAATTATAGTATCAGACATTTGTTTTCCTGTGGGTCTTTCCACTGGTGAGAAGCATAAAAATAATTTTAATTTCAACATCAGCGTCAAATTTATTTATTGAAACATATCAAATTACAAGAGTAATTTGCTCTTCCTTACTAACATCAGAAGTAAGTCTAAAATTATGGAAAACTATTTCGATTTTTCTTATTTCATCAACAATATGAGATTTTAAACTTTGATGCAGCAGATCTATTATCTCATTTTGTATATTTTTTTATAGATAGTGAGCTTAGTCTCTTCTTTATTCAGCAATCTACGGATGTGTTCTTCGATAACGGTATCAAATTCAGATAGCAACTAAACTATTTTTAAGAAACTACCATAACTATACTCAAACAAGTTGACACTTGTACCTTGAAAATCCAAACCATTTCTACCAAGCATTTTAGTAATTACTACTATTCTTAGAAGCACCTTGGCTTCATTATTCTAATGATTTGTTTCGGCATTAATAATTCTTGGAGCGGCCGCATCTACAGTTTCACAATACTTTAACCTCTGATTCATTACTAGCCATGATTTTTGGAAATTTCATGTTCTTTTAAAATTTCGCCAAGGTGCTTCCAACTTTTAAAACCTTTCTTTGAAATAGAACTAACTGTACAGCTGAAAATTTTGCTCCAGAAGCAGTAAATGCAGTTATGTTAAAGAGAGTACGCTAGCCAGTCTTGTAAAACTTGCTCTTCAATGCTTAAAATTCATGTACAATAAGTTGCGCTTAAATGTCGACCAGTATCATTGGAAGGAAACTTGTAATTGTGCAATGGTGTAGGTGGACCTTGTCTTACTAAAAAACTACTTTTGGCGTCACCTAAAATTCTTGGCCACAATGTGGCAACTGTACTTAAAGTCTGTAGAACGCTTTCTGTGGGTGTCACTTGGTGTCAATTTTTTCAATGTTTTCATCAGGTAATGATAGAGTTAGAGTGTCGTTAGTTTCAATTGGTTTAGAAACTTTGTCCATTTGTTTGTCATCATCATCCTCTGACAATTCCATTTTTTCTTTTTTTATAACTGGACTTGATGTTGGATTCTCAGAGTCGAAATTTGTTTTGGTACAACTCTGGATATAATTTTTTAACGTACCAGCTCGTTTTTGCCTTTCGGCTTCCTTCCCCACACTTTTATTTTGTACTGGTAACCAGTTGACTGTCAGAGACTCTGGAAGAGGCACGCATATAACTCAAATTAAACAATGTAAACTACAAAATAATAATAAAAAAAATAATAAAGATACATCCTTGTTCTAAATAAGCTAAAACCATAATTAACTTCAAAATTATATTCCGTCAATCGACATAAAACATAATTATGTGCTAAACAAAATATTCTTCGTATCCTGTGAAAGTAAAGAATGTCTAGCGTTATTATATATGTATTATATAATAACACATATTTCAGTAGATCATAATAATCATTAAAACAGTTAATAGCCTAATTCTTTATTATGAGATTTTATTCAGTTCAAGTATTCAGATATATTATTATAAAACGCGTTTAACGAAGCAATGAAACGAAGCAATGAACTTACATTGTTGATTCAAATAAATTATTTTCATAAAACAAAAATATAAATAATACATATATGTATCCCTATAGAATACATTCAAATTTGATACAGTATTTTATTGATTTAATAAACAGCCTTTTTCGATAAATTAAATATTTATTTTATTTAAAAACACTTTCATTGTTTCAATTCGTTAATCGAGTTACGATAAACTAGTATGTATGAAATTAGACAGTTTAATTATAAATGATCTTAACTTTAAAAATTATGAAATCGCACTGAAGTAAATTATATGAACTTCCACATGTTATCACTATCAACATAATAGCAAGAATAATACTATTATGTAATGAAACTGCTTTTTTATAATTAAAGGTAACAAGTCTATGCATGTTCAAATACAAATCGAAGTTGTGCTTTGCTTGCGTGCTAATCCTACTCTGTTCAGAGAAGTACATTTATGCTACATTAAAAAATGTTCATGCAGCTTCCTTTACAAATTATGCATTAATTTTTCAATAACAGTGTAAATATTTTTAGCTTTTAGAGAAACAGTATAAATACGCTATGCAGTGTAAATTTTAGTAAACGACAAAATCGGTATATGAAATTATCTATTAACTGGATATTTAACACATCAATATTTTTCTCACACTTACAGCCAAAATAGTGCCCCGAACAATGACCGGGTTGCCCATCCCTAGAGGGGGCACTGCAAAAGCTACACAAAAACTAAGTAATAAAAAGCCCATATAAAGTAGATTACACAGACATTCACAAAGATAAAAAATCTTTCAAGAAATTGCACTGTAATTTTATATTTTAAAGATTGCTTCAAACTGGTATCAGTCCACAGATTGCTTTAGAGTTCAAAGTTAGATACTAAATATGTATAGGAACAGACAAATTATCATATAAAATACTCAGTGACAAAATCAAGGCTTTGGTTGATTTGGAAAAGAATTACTCTGAGTGGGTTTACAGTAGTTATAACTGTAAAATCAGTTTTTCTTTTGCATATTCCTCTGCATGTATTTAAAACTGTTTAAATACTTCAAATTTGGACTTATTTTTTGAGTTTTTAAAATCTATTAATTTAATTTTGTAATCAGTATTTTTAACTGGATTTAATAGCCATAAAAAAAAATGATTTTGTACAAGGGGATGACAAATCACTTCTTTTTTTAATAAAAAAGATCTCAAAGTAAATTTGTTTTTTAAAGATTCAGAAGCTACGAAAATTGAATGACCAAGCCTTCAAAATTGCTTATTTTTAATTTTTAAATGTACATTGTTTCAGTTAAAGGAAATAATTAAATATTAATAATTAAGAGCTTGTAATCTTTTTAAAGCCTATATTTTTGGCAATTACAAAAAAAAATAAGATTTTAAAGAAATGGCAACCTTAAGCTTGCCAGCACTACATCAGTGCTATGTTTTCGTCCAATACATATACTATTCTGTGCAAATTAGTAGTGCAAATAAAGTTAAAGTAAAAATCACTCTTTTTAAAAAAAAAGTTTTTCTTCATTTTATGCTTTATAAACACTGATAAATACATGTATTACTATGAAGTATATCCTCCTTTAGCAAAAATTACATCTTGAAGATGTTTTGGCATTGACTCCACTAGATTAGCGCACATATTATTGATTCCATCATCATGGAATCACACTTTTATAGCATTATTTACCATGCATTTTTTTTCATCCAGTTTGTCTTACCTAAACATCTCTTCAAAATATTCCACAATTTTTTAAACGGATTTAAGTCTGGTGAATCTCCTGGTCTATCAAAACACATTAATTTGATTTTCCAGCATGAAAATCTTGACTAGTTTTGAAATATGACAAGGTGCCAAGTCATGTTGATATGTCCTGTCAAAGGACAGGAATGCATGAATGGAACAATCCTAAATCATACTTCAATAGAGCTGGTTGAATTCATCATACCTTGAACAGGAACTAGCTTCCAGTGCCATTTGTCAAAGAAAAACCTCAAGGTATCTGTTTCGAGGTGTTTTACAGTTTTTGAACATGCTCAGGTCTTAAAGGTTCACTGTCACAAAGTTTCATGTCATTTGCTTTATAACCCTGCACAAATAAATGAGTTTCATCACTAAAAAATTACCTTCTTCCAGTCATCAGCAGTCCATGATTTATAATTTTTGGGCCATGCTAAACATTTTTTCTTTATTTTAAGAGTTAAAAATTGTGTTTTTTTTTTTTTTGTTTTCTTGCCTATCAGCCAGCTTCCAAAAGCCTATGGTGTAAAGTTGAACTACTGACATCAAAACCAGTTGCCAATAAATCTCTTTTATGGTTTAAGCTTGTTTTCCCTTTGATTAATTTTATATTTCTTATTAGAATTTTATCAGTCCTTGGAGTAGTTTTCTGTCTGCACCCACAGTCTTCTCTCCTTTTGGAGACCATGATCCAGATTCTTTGAATGTTGTCAGAATTCTTGATAGACTTGATTTGCCTATACCAACTGCAGAAGCGATATTTCTCACTGTCATAGAAGTGTCTTTATATTTACAGATAAATACATGCATTGGTATGAAATACGTCCTCCTTTAGCAGAAATGACCTCTTGATATTATAACATATGTTGTTATTGACTCCACTGGATTAGTACACATACTCTTGACTTCATCATTGTGGAACCACACTTTTATAGCATTATTTATCGTGACTTCTTTTGTTGTCCAGTTCATCTTACCTAAACATCACTTCAAAATACAGGATTTAAGTCTGGTGAATTTCCTGGCCAATAAAGGAATAATATTTAGATGCTCTTTGGAGTAATATCCATTTTTAAACACACGAAAGCAATATGCATTACACAGAGCACAAAAACTAACATTCACTTGCCACACTCAAAAGCTCACAAGGTGATGCCAATTTGACTACTTCCACTTTAAAACCACTCAAACTGTTTTCTTATTGTTAATGTTGAAAAAACCTCAATGTAGGAATATATGTTTGTTTAAGACAGTCTCAGACATAGGTGGCAATCTCATAATAATTCAGGGGGAAAAATATCTTATTCCAATTAATTTGTACAGCATAGTATTTATGCTTTAAGTACATACAACATGCCGTCCTCTGTGGCGCAAGGCCGGCATGTTGGCCTTTCTCCAGCTTTTCATCTGGAGGTCTTGGGTTCGAATCACGGTCAGGCATGACATCTTCACAAACTACAAATTATTCATTTCATCCTCTGAAGCAATACCTAATGGTAGTCCCAGAGGTAAAAAAATATATAAAAAAGTATATATAACATATGACTCTGTTCACCAAACCTGAGTCCCATCATTGTTATTCCTGCTAGTTTTATAGGTACTGGCATAGAAGGCATTCAGAGGACGGACTAAAAGGGAACTGTCCTGGGAGAAGACCCTCTCTCTCTTTTTATCTGTTTAGCCTCCGGAACTACCTTTAAGGTGTTACTTCAGAGGATGAATGAGGATGATGTGTATGAAATGTAGTCTTGTACAATCTCAGGTCGACCACTCTTGAGAAGTGTGGTTAATTGAAACCCAACCACTAAAGAACACCGGTATCCACTATCTAGTATTCAAATCCGTATAAAAATTTTTATCATTACTAGGATTTGAACCTTAGAGCTCTCCACTTCGAAATCAGCTGATTTGCGATGTCGCGTTAACCACTAGACCAAACCGGTGGGTTGCCGGGAGAAGACTCAAAAATCTGCAACTCACTTATGTATAACCCTAGTAAAACTTTTTAAGATTCACGATCATAGGACATTGAAATGCAATTTCAAATTTCGTCTATTTTAAAAACAAAAAATTAAACCCATACCCGTCATGAAAAATAAATACCAACCACTTAATTAGAAAGACCCACCAACAAGGGAAAAATGCCCAGGTTCTGCGAAAAATACGGGGATAAAACATCCTTCGACATACTTGCGTTCCATTCCGTTTTGCGTAACATACGAATAATCTAGTGTTGCAAATGTTGTACGTACTAGCATCTTACACATATTTTGTCAGCAACTTATGATTAAAATCAAATTATTTTGTTTCTTATGTTTTAATGCGCAGTTTTGAGTCCAATGAGATCTTTCTGTCTTTGTTAAATTAATTAGGTTTCTTTACTAATGCTACTGTATTACAAGACTGATGTTTCATCTTTCGCTAAAAAAAAATCAATTCGTCTCATAATAGACACACATGATAATATTAAAAAAATAATAACGAACGGCATCCTTTCAAAATTGAGTGAAAATTACACTAATAAGTATTTTTTTGGAGAATTTGGGGGAAAAAATTGTAATTAATTCTACGAAAATATCAAATTAATACTACTATCTACAAAAACTTGTATCAAAAATCAATACAGAGTAACTATACAGAAACTAGGATCTTTGAATTCAAGTGCCTGTATTTAAGCAAAAATTTGACCTATCCGTAAAAATTGAGTAAATATTTCGGAGGTTGAAACTTAGAAAACAAAACTTATTTGTAATAGTGTACGATTAAAAAATTTACTTTGTTTAGTCTTGATCAGTATCATCGATTTGCAGCTAAAAAATCCATAATTGTAAGACAAACTTATTTTTTCCTTAATGAAATAATGTATTTGTGCGACAGAGATGGTAGTTAATTGTCTGGGTTAAGTTTTTTGTTAGTGCAATGGTACGCCAATTCAGTCAATCCTTAATGAAATAATGTATTTGTGTGTTGTAGACTTTGTAATGCTGAACAAGTTGTTTACTTGCTTTGTGGACGATATGATTATGTTACTAAAAATAACTTTATTTTTAACGATTTAGTAATATCGTTTGCTGTAGAACTGATGTCTATTTTACATGAACCGGAATTATTTTTAATTTTTATTTGGCGTACTCTATTTTAAGTTACATTAATTTTCTTTGCGGGAAAATATCGTAAGGTAACCTCACTTTTCTGCTTTGAGATTGTTGATATCCGTGTTTAAATATTTTTATTCTAATGAATTAACAAATATTATTATAAGATTATGATGTCATTTCTTAGCTGAAATTATTGATATATATTATTAATAAATTCTTTTCAAATTTGTTGCATTCATTTTTATTGGGAAGTCCAGCACCATAACCTCAATCCAATATTCAGCTGAGAAATTTATTTGACCGTTATATATTTGTCCAGTACTGTTATGATATTTTAGCATCTTTAAAATATTTTTTATGTTAAAATATTTTGTTTTTGTTTCCAAGATTCATTATTGCTAAACCGTGTTTATGAGGAACAGTAAAGAATCCTAGCTGTTAACAGTCAAATTAAAGTTTATTTATTCGGATTTATCAAACACTCGGTTTATGTTTCTATTATAAAGTTAGTTTTCTCAAAACCTGTCATTGGATTACAAAATACAACTGAATAAGCTGATGCTCATAAAATTTATTTTTTATGATTATTTCACCTTGTAAGTTCAGCGCTTCTTTGTCGAATGAAAATTTTTATCCTGTGGAAAACACCATGCCTGACTGGAAACCAAACCAAGTCATTCTGGACAAAAGATTGAAACACCACCACTATGGTGGTTGATGAAGTTATGTGAATAATGATAGTGTATAGTTGACAGTATGTAAAAGAAAATGGGATGAATTGTTGTATATCAAAGTTATAAGGTTAATTTTCTTACAATTGAACTTAATTTATGGTTAATATTAACTCTTCTCTATTTGTACATCACCAAATAGTTATATAACTTTCATAGTCATATCAGTGGCAAAAGTTTATCAGTATCTACTAATACTATGTAGTTCAACTACAAAGACCTATGCAGGGACTCCAGAAGATGACAGTTTTATTCAACTACAAAGTTTTATTCAATTACAAAGACCTTGCAGGAACTTAAGAGGATTACGGTTTTAAAGTGAGAATTTTTTCTAAATTTTTCCTAACCTATAAACTTCTACAGAATTGTTGAGGAATCACAGAAGAATGCTTTTCAGGCTGTTAACTTGAAATGTTTAATTTTCTATCTGTTGTTCTATTCATTGTTTTTTTTTAATAGAAACTAATTTATATATGTAAATATCTTTGAACTGTCTTTCTTCTTAAAATAAATAAATTTAATAACTCTTTTTCATAATTCTAAAGTAATTAAAATTTTTTTTATCAATTAAAACTTAATAATTTAGTTAGATTAAATTATTGTTTTGTTAAGGTTTCATTCATTAATAGAATTTCAGCAAAAAGTAATTGCATGATTGTTTCGGATTCTTTCATGCTATTTTTAGCTATGTACAGTTTATATTTTTTGTTATAGTTAATAATTTATGTAAATTCTAGAGTATCTGTTAGAAACAGTATTAAGTTAAAAATTGGCTAAAATAAAATAGGTCACTAACTATATTGAATTTTAAACAACCACAACATGAATATTGTACTAAAGAGGCATGCAATTTCTTATCATTAAGTATTTTTTGTATGTTTTCTGTTTTATGGTCATTAAAGATTGTCCTGCTAGGAATCAGGAATCAGACCTGATCTACAGATTGAAAACCCAGAGCTGCTTCTTTTGTTGTAAAAAATTATCAGTTTCTCTTAATTACAGATGAATAGCCTCAAATATTTAATATCAAGAAATCTTATTCCAGAAAAGTTTTCATTATAACATTACAATACTCAACTCAAATTCAGTGTTTTCTGAAGTTCCATATACCGTATGTGTAGTTGAATACATGTTTTTTTTTCTTTTTTCCTTGATCCAGTTATAGAAATTATTATAATGAAGTTGTTTATTACAACGTTACAGTTAATAAATATTACTTGAAAGTGTTATATTCACTTGTGTAGAAAAGACAGATATAATAATCTAATAAAACATATATTTTTTTTTTATCAGTGCAAGTAAATAATAATTAAATGAACATAAAACCATTCCTTCTTTGTCTTATAATATTTGGTTTTGCTTAAAGGGTTAAATATAAAAACATTAGTTATATTTAAAATTAACCCACTGGGTTGATCTAGTGATTAAACTCAACATTGCAAACCAACTGATCGTCAAAGTCAAAAGTTTTAAGCTCATTAAGCAAGAATGAAACTATTTTATTCAACACTTTTCTACTCAGAAGAGAATAGAAAAGTGGCCAAAAAAATATAATAAATCATATTTTGTAGGAATTTTTCTCCTTATCAGGATTAAATTTTTTAGCTTTAATATTTTGTTAAGCCTAATAATTATATGGTTGTAAGATTGAGTAACTTTTTTTAATCTTCTCATATTTTCTGAAAAATTTTTAAAATGCATTCCAAAATAAATAAATTAACTACTTCTTCATGTTTCAGCTGAATCATGTCCGGTTCACAACATGGATATCAATCAAGTTATGCCAACTCACCTCAGGGAACAATGCGATCACAGTTTGTTGGTGGACCTGGTGGTCAAATTCCTGGTCTTATGGGTACCGCCCAACAGTCAGGTTTGTCTGTTTTATTAAATTTTTTTAACAATTCATATTATAACTATGAAGTACAAAATGTACTAATTAATAAAATGTAGGAGTAGGCTGTGAACTATCCACATGTTTATTGCAGGATATGGATATTTGTTCCTTGCTGCTGGATTTTTAAAGTAGCTGGTATTTATTTATTTATTAATATTCTGAATAGCATAAGGAGAGAGAGTTTGAGTTCTGAAATATTTAGATCATTGATTGTAGGTTGTTTTCTTATTATTTTGTTTTACAGAGGTTTTCCCATGGGTTAATTGCCAATTAATGTTATTTCTCAGCCATTTAATTTTTAAAGTTCTAGCATAGTAGTGCTAGTACCAAGTGTTGTCTGACAGGATCTTTTAGTATGGTATCTTAGGTTCTACAAGAATGTGTCCTTTGAGATATATATGTTATTTTTTTTTTTTTT
>JAAAKQ030454201.1:0-24332 GCA_010016005.3 Zanna intricata | reverse complement strand
CATCATCCTCATTCATCCTCTGAAGTAATACCTTACAGTAGTTCCGGAGGCTAAACAGATAAAGAGAGAGAGAGAGAAGACAGATTGTGTACTAACAGTAGAAGATGCAGCATCAAAAAAATACCACCATAAAGCTATGCAGTATTTATCAGGTGTCGGTACCCAAGAAAAAAGAGACTAAATGAAGTTTGAAGACTAGAATTTAGGATTGGGATAAACTAAATGATAATTTACCTCACTAGCAAACGCAACAACATAATCAAGTCTATTAGCTAGCTATTAGTTTTATTTACCTTTTAATGTTTTCTCCTTTACTGCTAAAACTTCTTTTAAAAGAGAAAATAATATTTTTAGCCTAAATAATTGTATCATACGTTTAGATGTATTGCTAGGAAGAGAAGAAGATTTCACTTCAATTTTAACAATCTTCAGACATTGAAAATTATTTTATGTCGGTTAAGATGTAAAGAATGAATTTTTAATTCTTTATTAAAATTTTAAGGTGTAATTAGTAAACAAAAATCAGAAATATGGTTATGTCTAGATTGATTACAACTTGAAACTAGATTTTTCTTCAGGAACTTTTCATCACATTTTTTATTAAGCATAGAAATGTTAAAAAATGATTTACTCTTGAGTTTATCAATTTTTACTTGTAAAGAATCTTGTTATATTCTTTATAGCAGACCAATTAGTGTTTTTCTTGATGTAATAATAACACTGTTAGACAAAAAAAAATTTTTTTTTTAATGTTTCTTTAAGTGTAATACCATTTCTTGAATTGCTTTTTTGCATACATTACAGATCTGTAATTCCCTTACTTTTAAATAAATTACAGTTCAAAAAAAAAATTAAGGGAAAGTATAGTTAAAAATTCTAAAATTTATCATTTTGCTCGGTCATACATATTTTAGATTGATTTCGCGGGTGATTTTCTTTTATAAATAGCTTCAGGCACATTTCGAATTAATGTCATACAGTAATCAGCTAGTATGTTGGTATTTCATTTCCCTTTATAGTGGCTTTCCATCATCAAAATATCTTTGTGGAAACGTTCACCGTGTTCGTCACTTAAGTCTCCGACAACGTCCGGGAAAAAATCCAGATGCTAGTGGAGGAAATGTATTTTCAAAGACTATTACATCCCATAGCTCTGTGTGATGTAAGAAGTTGATTAACAATATCGTGGTAATTGTCGGATTTTTGTTTGCCGAGAAATCTTTGCAAAATTCTTTAAATGAAGCCCAAGCTGCGCTCTCTACATTATTTAAAATTGAGTTAACTACATCATCTTTGACCAACTCTTTTATTTAAGGACCAACAAATATTCTTTATTTAATTTTTCCTAAACTGACATTCGCTAATTTCTGCCTGATGTACAAAAATCCGGGGCTATCCTTCTTCATTGCTTTTACAGAAGCTTTCATTAGTCCTAGTTTGATATTTTGATATGAAGAGGGAGTAAAAATATTTTTTTGGGTTCAACTAAGGGCTCGTGAATAATATTATTCCCATTTGGAGTTGTGTTTTCCCAAAGGAAACACATGTACTTAGTATAGTCTAACTGCATGCCTAACAAAAGAACTTTCAAATCACCAAATATGTTCCAGCTATGTTTTTTATAATTTATTTTTTCTAGAACGTCTTTCATAACATCATATGTCTCTTTCAAATTAATACCATAAGCAAATTGGTATCGAAGAAGGATATTTATTACTGTTGTGTAGTAAAGCCACTTTTAAACTATACTTGGACGATTCTATGAAAAGGCGTCAGTGCTCATATTTATGAACTTATTCTAAGTGAAACATAAGCTCATCAATATTTTTGCAATAAACCAATTATTTTCATCAATTTAAGTACTGAGAAAATTCTTTTAGTCTGCTTCAAAAGCCCGAAACTTTTGTATTTTTTTAAAGTAAATTCCAACTTTGCAATCTTGGTCCTAACAGTTCAACTTGATTTTTTGGTTAATTTAAATCCCTAACCAAGTCATTTAATTCGAATTGTGATATAAGATGTGGCTTGTTGGAAGACAAATCAAAATCTTGTCTTTTTTTCTTCAGTACTGCTTGATTCTTCATTGTTTCTTTTGAAACATACATTCACAGATGGCTCAGAATCTGGAATAATTTCACTGTGAGGTACAGGCCTGATTGCAGTTTGCAATGAAAGATATTTTGCAGTTTAGATTTTTTAGAAATTCCAGACACACTTGTTAAAAAAAAAAGTAACAATCGGTTACATGATCCTTTGGTTCGCACCAAATCATAGATACATCAAGTGGCAAAGCATTCAGAGTACTTTTCAGCCATTATCTGAAATATATAGAACAATTAATGTATAAAATTAATTCATTCCTAAATCCAGTGCTTAATACAAACAGTAGAGCTGTGTTTTCAGCTACATGTTTTGACCTGCACAGACATGATTAATCTTGTCTATGAAGGCTCACTCTTCAGTATTGGATATGATGTCATAATATCTGACTCTGATATGATTTAATTCTTTGTCTAGTATTATTTATTTATGGGTTAAAAATTATTTGAACAATGTTACAATAAAAAATGATCTAACAAAATACAATATAGCAGCTTAAAATGCTAACTATACGTTGAAAAATGAAAAAAAATCCTTTAGTTAAAATTTAAAAAATTTTCCAAAATCTTGGTATATAGAAATATTATATGAGTTTATATTCATTTTCACCATCAAAAAAACATATTAAAATCATGTATTGCATGGTTGGAAACAAAGAAGAATTATGTTTTAAGTGTAATAATTTGCCCCAAGGTTCATTATCCACTTGCAATTTCAATTTCATCAAATTAAAAAAAAAAAAAAAAAAAAAGTTAAAACTAATTTATGGCATAAAATTCAGTAATACTATTGTTTTTTCTCTGTAGAGTGTAATCTAAAACTTCTTTCTGTGATTCAGTTTATGAATTTTATATAATTTCTCATATTAACATTGTGTATATTTACATGTCTGATTTTACTACCATCATGTTTTATATTAAAAAAATACAACATTTTTTAAAAAAAAAATCCTAAGATTAACTTGTGTTATATTAATATACGAGTAAATAAAACAATACATAACTTTATAGTATAAAAAGAAATTGAATTCTTTTTTTCTAAGAGGGGTAATAATCTTGTTTTTGGCTTTTGTTACATGAAAATCTTTGCTTATAACATTAATATGAAAGAATATTCTTTTGAAGAGTAATATAGAAGAGTAGACCTTAAAAATCAGAATTTAAGGAATAATTATTTATTACCACTATATTAACCATTTCTAATTTCAGAGAAGTCTTAGTGTAATAATACATTATTAGTGGTTATTCATTAAAAATTGCATTTTATATATATGTATAATATGATCTATTGATCTCCATAGTAGAATGATTACTCATATTTGTAAGATACTGAATATAAATCCTAGTCAGGATTGGTACTGTTCAGTTGATAAAAAATTTATCTAAAAAAGAGTGTGGTAACTGTAATTTAGCAATTAATACTTTCTGAGTTAATAAATATACTTTACCCTACTTTATGAATAAATAAATATTTTCTAAATTTAATTTTTTACATCATTAATGATAATTTTATATCATTACATATTTTGTTTCAGTTACCGTTGTGGATTATCTGATGAAGATCTTAATCGTAAATGGAGGGAACCAAATCCAATATTACATTCTGCAATTTTTCACACAAAGGTTTGTAGTTTATTATTGGTTAGGTTTTTAAGATAAATAGTTGATAATTTCCTATGTCGTGTGATTTGCTTTAAAATTACTTTTAATGCTTTCCTTTATGTTTCATGATTATTGCTTTACTGTTATTTTTATAAGATTGAAATTTTATGTACATGAGGTGTGTTTTTTTTTTCATTTTAGGGGTTGATCGATTACAGTTGTCGTGTCTTGAAGAAAGTTCCATATGTGTTCTGTGATTATCACGGTCATTCTCGTCGCAAAAATGTCTTCCTATTTGGGTGTTCACCGCCGCGTAATTGGAATCAGTCTGATAATGATAAAGAATTAAATATCAGTGAATATATTGTAAGTGATTTATGTGGATAATTTGTTTTTGGTGTTTAAAGTTAAGATAACTATTTCCTATTATCCTGTTCCAGACAAGATATTGAACTATTGATTTTGTGAATAGGACAGTGAATTAGTGGGACTTATTTTTTGTTACTAAATATCTGTTAAAAGTTCTTTTAATTCATTTTTTTGTTGGGTAAAGTATTGTATGTCTGGTTGTCCATTATTTTCAGTTCAGTCGATGCTGATTTGTGAGTATATCAGTATGCCATTATTATGTTTTGTTATTTTTCTTAAAAAAAAAAAAATATAAGTATCAGTGATTCAAATTATAGTCACTCCTTAACAAAACATTGTTAATGCATAATGTAAGATTGTTTGCCGGAGCAGTATCAATTGCTTCTGCTTTTTTATATATTTTACATTAAAATGAGAGTCATCTGACATAATAAATAGTGTAACATTTGAGAATTTCATATTACGCAGTTGATGAATTTTCTTTAAAAGATAAGCGATTGGGTAAACATTCAGCAGAATCTTCTGAACAATTTAAATTTGTGTGATTAAACAAATTTGTATGCCATACTCATCTCTCAATGTATTGTATGATATAAAATATTAAGGACTATTAAATATCAATTATATCATACTGTCAAGGACTCTGTAGAAAACCATGTGTTCATCAAAAAATATTCCATGGAGGAGTTTATTCAATTTAAGCCCATTAAATTTACAATAAAATCTTCCTTGAATGTTTATAACTGATTCATACATAGAATTATGGTAGTAAAGATAATTATATATAGTAACTGTTGCAGTGCTGTAATCTTTCATGCAATGAAGAAGATGGTGTGCTGTATCTTAATTTCACTCACTCACATTAGCCCCACTATAAATCAATGTGATCTTCATATTCTAGGAGATATGAGCTATTCATATTCTAGCAGCTGTTATTTTAACAGTTCTCTTAAACTAAACTCCAAATTTTTTTGGATTTTGGACTTTTTTGGACACTTTTGGTTCAGTCAATTGCAGTCAAAAGGGAAGATGCACAACTAGATGTTAAAACAGTCATAAATCCAAAATTTCAACCTCCTAGGGTTAATTGTTTTTGAGTTATGCGAGATATATATACATACATACATTTAGATGTCACACCAAAACTAGTCAAAATGGATTCAGAGGTGGTCAAAATGGATAGTTGAAATCTGAAATCCAAAATTTTTTACGATCACAATACTTCCTTTACTTTGTACAAGGAAGTAAAGAGAGTAATCGCAAGGGTATAAAAATTATAACTGTATGTAAAATTATTTTTGCAGTATCATTTTGTTATTTATTAAAATGAACTCACTTAGCAGCTTTCTATGGACTATTGCTGTACAACTTTTGCTGATGTTTCTATCTGAACATATTTATTTTTTGGACTTGATACAAATAGCTTGAATAGCATTTGTATGATTCTATCAAAAAAAATGTTCTTCATAAGTTCTTTAAATCCTAGCTTTCTAATTTTTATATTTGCTTTCTCAGATTAGAAAATAATAATTAAATTAATTTACTGAAAGTTTTTCTATTTTCTGTTTGAGGTAATTCAGATGAGCTGATTTTTACTGATGTTTATTAGCGTATTAGTAATCAAATGCTTTCATGAGGAGGCAAAAAAAACTACATTTTTGATCTGCCTAATGATATTAATATGAACTTAAAATGTGAGCTGGTAAAATGTGAGCTTATGCATCACTTTAAGTAGTTATATTCATGCATATAATGATTCCTTCATACCAGGTCAACTGTCACTTTGAATTGCATTTTAGAGTACAAACAAACAGTGTGAGAATGTTAGTCGATGATTTGATGAGATGAAAACATTTATTTTCATTATGTTAGATTGGTTTATACTCTTCTTTATTTTCAGTTCTTTTTATTCTGTGCTGATCTTTTAATTTTAATACATTTTTATTGTTATTTTATTGCATTCATGTAATATTGAGCAGTCTGGTTGTTTTCCCATTTAATAAGTAAAATAAAATCAACTTTTTCTATGTTTTTCCATCCTCTGCTGCGAAGTTATGTACTTGAAAGATTTATTACAATTGTATCATATCTTTGTTTGGATTATATAAACTTAAACCAGTAAATGACTTTTTATTTTTATGTTTCTGTTAGTTTCAATTTGAAAGAAAGAAATAGATGTCACGCCAAATAAGGCCCAATAAGTGTTAGTGATATGTATGCTTACATATATTTTAGAGTTTTTTGTAATTTCATTAATAGCACATTTAATGAAAAGTATTATTTCAGAACTTATTTTGGAGTTTTTTATTTACTTTAATGTTTGTTACATAGCTAAATGTCTTTCCTGAGATTTTTTATGTTTTATATTTATTATTCTTTAACTTTTTATTTTTTAGATTTTGCCTACAATGTTGGGATCTATTGCTCCTGCATTTGATCTGTCACAATGTAGTTTTGCTGTTGAACATAGTAAGGAATCCACTGCTCGAATTACTATCTGGCGTGAATTTGGTGTTACTAGAAGTTACACAATGGAAAGCAGTTATTGTGGGTTTGATGTGGGAATATATAAGGTGTTTCTTTTTCTTTTTTTTTTTTATTTATTGACTATTTAATTTTATCTACCTATAGTGTAATTAATCTCAGTAACTCCTTAGATACAGATAATAAGTTAATGTAAATTATTCAGTTCTGTGAGTTAATTAAAACAAGTGGAATATATTTCTAGATTTCCTAAATTTTAGATAAGTTGCTATTGTGAATTGTCTTACCTCAGATAAAAGATTAATGGGGAAAGGCTAATAAACAAACATTATTTAAATAGTTATATTTTCATACATAAAAATGTGATAAACCAACATGCCATGATTTTCGTAATGAAATTATTCTGCTGAATGGTTTTTTTAATAATAGCTATTTGATTAATAATTCATATGAAAAATGTATACATTGATTACTAATTTTGAAGCTGATAAATTAAATTATTGTTAGGTTTCCTTAATAAATATTCCTTTTTTTTTTTACCATTATTAAATTAATTTAATTATTAATTTTTATTTCAGTAATTATATTTATTTTCAAGTTGCCAGTAGAAAATTTGAAAATGATGTTGCCAGATTATAAATCTATGCATAGTTTGTTTTATGATGGTAATCTCAGGAAATATTGATATTAAAAATTCTTTCATATTCACTATTTAAAAGTTCTTTTCTTTGTAGTACCTTTTTTTGGTATATAATTAAATATTCTTTCTTATTTACACCAGCATAATTCACCTGCTTTGGCATTACCTTTTTAAGATAAACATGATTAGTAATTAATAAACAAGCAATAATATGCTAATGAGAAAAACATTACATCTAAAAAATACAATATATCCATCAAACTTACAGATATCACTTTTAGGGCTCAAGGGTAAGTTATCACAAGATTAATATAGAGAAAACTGAATATGTTTTTAACGTGGAAATCGGTCAAATATAAATTGAACTTTTCTTTTCAGTACCTTATAGTGCAGAAAAAATGCAAAACATACTTTTTTTCTGCACAGTCTCCCTGAAATTCTACTCGCTTTTCCCAATTTGTGAGCAACATGTTCCTGTGTTCACTAGCAACTTGAGCATGTTGTTGTTGTTCTTAGATGCTCTCTTGTTTCTCCTTCAATAGCACTGATCAACAAAGTTTTTGTCACAAAGCAACTAAATTGACATTCTAAAATTACTTTTTTCACTATTTCAAAAATGTTCTCAGAATTTTTCTTTCACCCTCCATTTTTTTGTTATACCCTATTTATCATTACATATTATGGTGTACATAATATTGTTACATATTATTGTTACTGACTTTTAGTACAACATAATTTATATTTGTAATAGATATTTATAGAGATTAGTCATAACTGAGTACAGCAGTTATGTTTGTACAGCAATGACTATGTTGACTGATGATTCAGAAATGTGTCACAACTATGGCTAATCATAAGAGTTACCAGTTTCAGGCAGTGTGCATTCATATTTCAGTTAGTAAGCATTCAGATGTGTCTCTAAATTTGTTCAGTTGTGTATTTCTTTGTTAATTTACAATTTAGTAATTTTTAAGTGTTTAAAATATCAAGTGGCACAGTGCCTAGAAACTGTGTAAATAAACTAGACTCATTTTGTTACATTTGTGGTGAGTTAATGTTAAAAGTTCAATCATGCATATTTACTCCATACATTAAAAAGTGCTCAAACTTTATTTTGGATATAAAATTGGTGACCAAGATAAGACCTGGGCTCCTCATTATTGTTGCATTACTTGTGTCACTGACTTCTTTCAAAAAGGATTAAAGGATCTCGATGAATGAAATTCGCTGTGCCAATCATCTGGAGGGAACCAAGAGATCATTGTACAGACTTGTTACTTTTGTTTGACAAATGTTTGTGGTATCAAATCCACATCAAAGAATAGTATAAATACCCCAATTTACCATCTGCTATCAGACCTATTCCTTACAGTGATGAAGTGTCAGTGCCAAAACCTTCTGAAAATATAATACTAAGTGATGAAACAAAAAATAGATCTGATGATGACAGCTGTGATGATGATTTAACTAGTGATCCTTCATTTCAAGCTTCAACTTCTGAAGCTCATCTTCTCACTCAGGAAGATCTTAATGACCTTGTTCAAGATTTGAATCTTTCAAAAAGTCAAGCTGAAATTTTGGGCTCCAGATTAAAAGATTGGAATCTTCTCTGACTCAAAAGTTACTGCATTTAGAAATAGACAAAATGAATTTGAAAACTGTTTTTCTGATGAAAATGAAGTTGTTTTCTGTAATAATATTGGTTGTCTTATGGAAATCCTTGGTCACAAACACAAAATAGAGGAATGGCGTTTATAGATTAATAGCAGGAAAGCTGTACTTCCCCACATTCAAAACAAATTTCTGTTAATACCACTTGCCCAAGTGGCCAAAATGAAAGAAACTTATAAAAGCATGGAATTGTTACTGAAAAAAAAAAAAAACTATAAACAATTTGAGTGGCATATCTGTGGTGATTTAAAAGTTATTGCTCTTATACTGGGATTACAGCTTGATTACACTAAGTATTGCTGAGAATGGGATAGTAGAGACAGATGTAATCTCTACATGAAGAAGGAATGGCCGAAGAGAGTATGTTTTAATCCTGGAGAAAAGAATGTTGAAAAGAATCCATTAATTGATCCAAAAATAGTGTACTTGCCTCCACTTCACATAAAAATATGTCTCATGAAGAACTTTGTCAAAGCTATGGATCGAAATGTGTCAGGATTTGCTTATTTAGAAAATAAGAAGTTCCCCAGAATCAGTGAAGCTAAGATTAAAGAAAGAATATTCATAGGACCACACATACAGTAACTAATAAAAGATAATAGGCCGAGAAATCTGCTTATGACATCATTCAAGAGTGTCTGCCAAAATGTTTTAGGAAATCTAAGGAAGAAAATTACAAAGAAATACTAGATGATCTTTTAACATCATACCGACTCATGACGTGCAATATGTCACTAAAAATTCATTTTTTGCATTCCCATGTGAATTTCTTAACCAGAATATCTTGGAGTAGTGAGCAAAAAACATGGGGAGCGGTTCTATCAGGATATTTCAACTAGAAAAACAATATCGAGGAAAGTGAAGTTCAAACATGCTTTCAGACTATAGTTGGTCACTTAAAAGAGATAGATCTGAAATAGAATTCAACAAAAAAAGGAAATATGGCAAGAAAACTGACACTTCTATCTTCTAGGTAAGCATGTATTTTATTGTATTGTCTAAAAAAACTAACAAATTAAAATCACTCATAACTGTTATACCTTAGTGATAGAGAAAAACCAGTTACATTTTTAAATTCAGAGTAAAAAATTCTAATAAGTTCACATATTAAAATTTTTCTGACAAAAAAAAGTAATTTTTTGTTGACTAGTGTAGTTGATATAAAAAGAAATCATAGAGGAATAAATCTGGATTGTGCAGGAGATGTTTTGAAGTTTTCCATTTCTAGAGTACTGTCTGTAGTACTATTTAACCTGAGTGCTAAAGACTGTATAAGCACTGGTGACATGAAGGAGAATCACATCTCCAATTGGTTGACAGTTTCTTTTGTTCCTGTAGGTGGCTATCACTTTAAGTACTTGCAGTAATATGCAAGATTCACATTGTGATATTCATGGAAAAAAAAATCAACAAGCAACATGCTTTTCTAGTCTCAAGACAGTTGTGAGGACTAATCCAGTCAGCCAGTGGATATATTTTCAACTTTATTGAGCAAAACTTTCCACTTATACACTGCTCCATACTCACCAGGGTTGACTTGGGAGCATAATGATAGACCGATTCTAAGATTCTTAGATACCAGTCCAGTCCTTACTGGTGCGAATGTGAACACTAAGTCACTGCTGTGGCATAGTGGCTTCATCGATGATGGCAGTGAATTAATAAGCCCAATATGGTATACAGTTATTCAATGTTCCTGATGAGTTGCCCACCTAAGCAGGTGATGTAGGTGGACATCACCTGCTTAGGTGATTAGGTGATTTGGGGAACAAACATTGATGTTACTGTTGGTGAGTTTATTCCCATCAATGTCTGTAACTGGAAAGTGGTGGATGATTGCTCAAGTGATCATAAATTGATTATTTATGAGGTTATTGATTGTTTGTGCGAGCACTACTGATGTAACGTACCAGTTCAGCAGGGTCGTTCCTGTACAGGCAAGAGGACTGGAGGAAATTTATTGACTTTCTTTTGGCCAGATTTCGAGTTTTGGATGGAGTTTTGGATCAGAGTTTGAAGTCTTTAAAATTGGAGGACTTGGCAGAGAGTTTGTTGGTGGCTTTTATCGATGCTGCTGACTGCTCAATTCCCAGCAGTTCAGGTCGAGAGAGGCTTGCTCCATGGTGGTCTAGGGAATTGTCAGCCTTGAAACAGGCTGTCTGTTGCTTAAGGAGAGATCATCTGAATGTGAGGGTGGTCTTGAGCAGTGGGATGTCCTTGTTGCTGAATATCGAGACCGCAGATCTTACTTCTTTCATAAGGTTCTTACTGCGAAAAGAGATTCTTGGCGTTCCTTTGTGCATGAGTAGTGAAACAAGGATACCTGGAGAATCGTATACAGGGTTTTGGGACGCAAACAAAGGGAGAACGTTCTTCTATCTGCTCTCTTGACAGGTTTGATGTGATTTCAGATACGTCTGGAATTTTGCACAAATTACTTGATGATTTTACTGCCTGATGATGATAAAGCTGGGGGATACCGCATACCATCTATGGGTGCAGCGTGAAGTGGCTCCTTTTTACAGGGGAGCATTGTCCTTGGAGATTACTGAGGCCAAAAAGTGTCAAGCCATGTGTAGTTTATATATAGGTAAGACCCTGTACTTTGTTGGAATAATGGTTGATTTCTTTCTTCGCTCGGTAGTGGTAAACATGAGAATTATCAAGCAGCATATTTTCAGTAAATTGTTGTTTGGCAGATGCTTCCTGGTTGTTGGATGAAGCAAAATGTAAAATTGTTTGAAAGTGGCGATAAGGATCCCATTATTAGTTGGTCGTATAGGCCCTTGATGTTACTTTCGGTTATTGGTAACATCTTTGAAAAGATTCTGTACCTACGCATAAATGAGAGGTTTACGTTATAAGAGGTCTCATAAGGCTTACTGATGGACAACCATTATGGTACCAGAAAAGATACTGAGGATGCCATACTCCATGTGATGTATGTGGTATCGATGAGTGAGATGAAATATGTCCGGGAATTTTCTTAGACATTTCAGTCGGGATTTAGCATTTCAGAAGAATGGCCCTTGGCCACGTAACAACTGCAAAAAAGAGAATGTACTGTGAGTGAATTGCAGGTAATGCAAAGATGATCAAGATGTGTGCTCCTTGAGGGCAACCATGAGGTAGGCAAGACGTTTTCCAAGAGGTATCCCCAGGACAGCATGTTGGGTTCTTTTTTGTAGATGTTGGAGTTTGATTCTCTTCTGCAGCTGAGGTTGCCCAGCAGGTGTCATATTGTGGCTTACTTATTATGATGATGGACTCCTCCTAGTCAAAGGATGCTTGCGGAGGGAGGTTGAGTTCCAAGCCACTAAGGTTTGCAGAATAGTTGAGCTATGGGGTCATAAACATAAAATGGCTTTCAGAATGAAGAAGACCACTATGATGGCGATTTGGCAGGCCAATGCATAAAATATGTCATTTAATAAATATTCCAAAATATTGCATTTTTCTTGATGAGAAAATGCAATGAGTATTTTGAATAATAGCGTTTGTGTGGCAATTTTGCTATATGCAGGGCCCGTTTGGGTGGAAAGGCTAAAGTTTAAAAGTTATTTGGACATATTATTAAGGGCTCAACCACTTATACTTTAATGGTAGCGGGTGTCTACCGTAAGATTTTTTGGGAGACGATCCTGGTGATTGCGAACATGAAATTGATGGACTTAATTGCGTCAGAGCCACAACATTGTTATGTCACCAAGAAGTTAGGTAAATTAACTTCTGACAAAATTCGAGAAATTGAAATTCCCTGCTAATGCTTTGTGTCAGGCCAGATTGGATGAGGCAGATGGTGACGTTATATGCATGGTCTTTTTCCTGATGTTGTTAGCTTGCAGGGTGCCCCTTAGGTACACCGGAATAAGTACATGAACCAATATCTTTCTAGGCATGGCGCTTTCCAGAACAGGCTGCAGAGGTTCAGCTTGAAGGACCCAGGAATGTGTTTGTATTTGAATGATGCATATCATGTTCTTTATGTTTGTTTGTTTTTTAGATGCTAAGTTTTTGTTTTATTATAATTGCGTGTTGAACTCACTTCTTTTACCTTCAGGTAGGTAGTGGATTTCAGTTCCTTTCCTTATTTTGTTTATCCAGTCTTGTTTGTGACTAACATTGGAAATGTTTTTTTTTTTCAGTTTTATTGTTTTTTTTGGGATAGTACTACACCAATGGGAATCTCACATGTGCCATTCACATTGGTGGGTTCTTGACTGAGGCAAGACCAAAGCTGAGAGATGCCTTTTGTTTGAATATGACCTCTGGTAAGGCCGATAAGGGCTAGGTATAGAGGGGGTATGTGATGACTGGAACTGTCACATGGTGGGTGTCTTCCCCTACTAGGTCAGACCCCATGTTTTATTGGTGTTACTATTTATGCAAAAAAGTTATTTCCCTCTTCTCAAAATCAATTCAGGAGCCTTTGGCAAATTCCCGTTGAGTTTGTTTCTTATTTTGTGTCAAAAATCTTGTAACTCATCACATACAGGCTTTGAGGAACTCAAGGTGCTTCCATAACTAATACTCACCTCTGAAGGAATTTCATTATTGTAAGGTGTCCGATCATTTTCAATGAAGTTATGGATCAATGATTGACTATTGTCATCCATCAATCATGCCTTTGAGTAGCTATTATGATTATTTTCTACAGATTCAAACCCTCCTTTAAATTTGCTAGCCTAGATGTAAACTAGGTTTGTGATATCATATCCCCAAACTCTGCAAATTGTCTAGTCAAAATTTTGACCCTCATTCGTGGGAAACTTCATTGTAATATGTTTTGCAACCGACGATGGGGAACTTCTTGCTCTGACATGACACTACTGATCAGAAAAATGTGAATGCCGAGTTGGGTGGTGTGTCTAACCTCTCCACACATCTCCACTATCAAACCACTCTCTCACTTCATATTTAAACCGTGAAGAAAAAAGTCAAAGATGATGTCCAAGAACTTTGACTGTTTGTTTCTTCACACTTTAAACTTTTTTTTTAAATCTTACTGACTAACTATTCTTTGTTTTAACTGTTCTATTCCGTTTGTTTTTAACTATACTGATCCATCAATAGAAAACAGATACCTGTAAGAACATGAGTTTGGGTCCTTAACATTTGTAAGCTCCTTAAGTCCATATTGCCTCTTGATTGTCCTTAAAATATTAAAAACTAATATTTTTAGGGCAATCAAAAAACAGTTTCGAGGACTTTTTCAGCTGGTGTACGTGTTTTCAGCTTTGTAGAGTAAGGCCCTTCTACACTGCTTCATACTCACTAGTTTTGACTTGGGAGTGTAGTGATAGACCCATGTCCTGATATGGATTCTACCTCACAGTATCCTGCAATTTCCAACCATGAGATTGTTAATCAGGTACTTAGATTTACACGATTTGTGTAATTTTATTTTACACAATAAGTGTAATTGTTTTCCAATGCTTATTGACTGTTTTCAAGATATATTAAGGAGACTTCTTCACCAAAAAAATATTGTTGAACACGTTGTACAGGCTTTTGTTCAAGTTTAGCAAAATTTCAGGTTAAATTGGAAAGAACAAATATTTAAATATTCTGTATTTCATATCACAGGAAATTTAAGGGATCAAGAGGAAACTTTGAATTAATGTTGGTTACAAATTGAAGATTATTTGTATAATTAATGTAAAAGTGATGTATTTATGAATTCCTAGAACTGATTTTATGTATTATTCTTTGTGAAAATGTAAAGTTACTAATATTATGTTCTTTATGTTGTATTTTACGTAGGGTAATCATATGGCTATATCACATTTAGAAGAGATGGGTGCAACATTTTGTTTAGCTCTGGTGTATCTCAGTGATGATACCTCTTGGGCTATAAGGAACCAAATTGATATTCAGAAGTGAGTATATGTACAGATAATCAGATTACAATCTCTCACATATTTTTTGTTCGTTTAATTTTGTTTTTATATGAAATTTAAACAGAGTGCATTTGTTAATTAATCCTTTCGTTATTAAAAACAACTTGAAAAAGATAAAAGTCTGCCAGAGATACTGTAGTCAGCTGTATATGTGTAAATTTATGCTTACAACAGCAGTAATGTTTAAAAACCTTGTATTTATTTAAAAATTATTCTTCTCCCTTTTTTTTCTTAAAATTAAAAATTGTTTAATATTTATTTAAAACAAATATTTCAAATATTAAGATCTAAAAATAAAATCAAAAACTTGATTTTCAAATAAATTACAAAATTTAAATATTAGAATTTTATAAAACGTAAATGTATACATGTAAATGTACTACTAACCTGAAGATTTCATACATTCTGTGAAATAAGCAGAGCTGTACTTTTATGGTAAGTGTGAAGGATGTTTGTTTTATTACTTAGAGATAAATTTTTTTTTAAACACACAGAGTCGCAAAGATGTAACTTTTTGAAATATTTTAGAACATTGTAATAACGATTTAATTTAATCCAAGAAACAAAGTAGAGACTGTTTAATTATCTGTCTATCTGATTTATGTTTATTTGTGCTCTAACTAAAGCAAAATGAAACATTACACATTATCTTCTGTATAATAACACAGTACACAAAAACTGTATGTTAAATTAACAGCTCAGTCGAAGATCTATTACAGCCCACTTTATGATCAAGAAATTATTGTATGAATCGATCAATGAACGATTTTCTCATTTTTTCCTTTTTATTGATTTTTTATTCATGAGCATCCAGTTTATTTTTAATTGTTCATTGTTAAATTCTGAATCTATATATGATTTACTTGAATTTACCATGATTTATTAATTAATAGAACTTTTGAGAGAATGTAATTTATAACACTGTAGATTTTGTAATTCTGTAAACCATTATAAGTAGTAATTTTGAATAATATATTTAATTTATGTTCCAGTACTTTATCATCAGATTCTTTGAGAGAAACAACTGAGCCTAGAATGGAAGATTTTTTTGAAAGCAGTGATTCTGATTATAGTGAGAATGAACTTATAAAATCATCAGTTTAATGTATTGTTTGTTTTATGTGAATTATATGTTTACTTTGTGTATTATATGTGTGAATGTATTTGTTTTTAGTCATTAGAAAAAATGACAATATGGTAATTTCTGTAAAAGTAGGAAAATTTGTGCATAGAATTTGTGTATTTGTGTTTATTATAAAAATAAAAACTTATAAATAAAATAAATTTTCCCTACATAATCTAATTTGTTATAATGTTTTTGAATTATATTGTTGTAATATTTAAAAGTGAAGTAAAGAAGAGGTAATATATTGTACAAAAGAAAGATATTTCTATTTCTCTTGTTCTAGTTCAAAATAATATCATCCCTGGTATAGTTTTTATTTTATTGTCATGAGACTTAATTAATAAGGAATTTATTTAATCAATTGATATTTTGAAGGTTTCTTGTCCAATTACTAACTGAAAAAATTAAATTTTAGAAAATTTTTTAGTTTGTTCCATCTGCATTTACTGTGCGATAAATTTTGATTTAAAGAAATCAGTATTTTCATACTAGCTACGATTACTTACTTAAAGATTTAAATCATTTTTTAAGCAGGCAATATTCAGAATTTCTTCAATTGATTCTGCCTGCTTCAGGAAATATGAATGTTGGGGTGTAGAATAAGTTGTCAAAAATTTTACATCAAAATTCTTAAAACAGTTTGATAAGATGTGGGGACTACCTTATCTTATAAAAGCAAAATCTTTGTTTTTAAAAATGATGATGTTTCAGAAATTCTTGTCATTGCTGCATAAATAGTTATATTATCCTGTTTACTTTTTTAATCAATTTATAATTCACTTATTCAATTTATAATTTTGTAACACTTTGCTTATAAACTTTATAAAAACTTCGCTTATAATATAACTGGATTAGCAATAATAAAATTAGATTATAGCAACAATCTTGTTGCATGATTTTTTATTATTGTTAATGTAAATCACTTAACACTTGGACAATAATCTGACAGTAACATATTTGTAGGCACTTCATCTCCAAAATTCCTTAGTATCTACTTACCAAAATATCAAGTAAGTTCATTTCTCTCTTTGATAATTAAAATTTAAATGTGACGCCAAAAAGTTAGAAGAAAATCTAAAAAGTTGTTGTGTACTGGACAAAGTGGTGATGGCCATTTATTGATTATTAATATCCAATATACATTTTAAACTGACAGAAAAACTTACAAAAGTAAGAAAGTAATCTTTTTGGCCATATGTATAAATTTTGACTTCATGAGATTTCTTTTTTTCTAATGCTTTAATCAGTAGGTTACATGGAATATATTTATCTATGCTATTGCTTGAAGTTTCATTTGTTTGAGCTTGTTTTGTCAATTGCGACACTTTTATTTTTACTGTTTCTGATAACTGAGAATTCAGTAATGACATAACCCCATCAAACTAAACTCAGAACATCAATGTTGAAAGCCTCTTTAAGATGATCTGGACTTGAAAGATATTGTGCATAAATATTTGTCCTGTTAAGTGTGGCAATATTATGAGACCATTGTTATTGAAATGATTAGTATTTTTGAAATCAAGTTAATCAAGTCAAATCAAGTGAAATCAAGTCAAATTAATGAAATTTAAAGAAAAAAGTGATAACATCATATTTTTTTCTGAAAATTTTTATATATATGAAAAAAAATGGTTCTTTGTATTTAGCAATCGACAACCTTTCCAGTTTATTTATCATTTAATTGTTATAGAATATGTATTATTTTCATAGATCTCAGTCTTTTAAAAATACAAAAACATCTTACTCTTTTGTTTATATGATTATAGATTATAATGGTTCAGTGTTATTATTTTGGGTGACAATTTTTTAAAAAAGCTCTATCGGATACAGGACAGACTTTATGTTTTGCTGGTGATAATATTTAATGAGAGCTTTCTAATATTATTCAATTAACATCTCCAAAAATGTGGCAGTAATTTTGTATTTATCATGATGTTTTTTCTTTAACAAAATTTTTTTGCTCAATATTAAGCTTCATGACATCTCCAAATTAAATTATAACAGTGGTAATTTAATGTAATTAGAGCTTGCTGTATAAATGTAATATTTTGGAAACTGTACTGCGTGTGAAATTTTTATTTAATATCATTTGTTGTACAAGAAAATTTTAGAAATAGGAAAATACTAGTAGAGAATCCTAAATTCTATTTGTTGTTTGATGTCATTTTTTTTTTTTTTTAGTGTTTTGTAGGTACATTACACGCTATTGTAATAATAATAGTTAAAATACACAGTAGAAAATTTTCTTTATCTTTGTAGCTCTTCCAGTGTAAAATTTTTGTGATTTACCATTGTTGTTCATCTTCACATATCACTCGCATGAAAATTTCATTTATTATATTTGTAAATAATATTTCTGATAAATTAATAGTGTTAAAGGTAGTTGTGTTTTATGTTCTGTTACTTTTTTTAAGTCAGATTAAAAAATCTACTTACAAAAATGTTCCTATGAATGTATCTTGAAATTAAAATTAATTCTTTGTTTGGATTTTTAATAAATACTGCCATCTGTTAGTATCATTATTTAAACTTGTAATTAAAAATGATAGTAGAACAAATCAGTTATTTAAATTTTAATAAGTTACAAATTTTTACACCATTACGTATTTCTCAAACTCAAATTAAATAATAAAAATTATTTCTTAGGCAATGATAAAATATTGTTAAGACTTATTTTCCATTTAATCATTTTTATAAGAGTTGTTTCAATAATATTTATAATTCGCCAATTTCAGTGTAGTAGTGTTTATTGGAACAAATAAAAATCACTGAATTAAAAGTCAATTTTCTTTCATTAATATTTTTGTTGTATTGATTTAAATAAACAAATTCTGATATAAGAAAAAATTAAGAATACAGTAGTCTCAAAATTTATATCCGCAAAATAGACACGAAGGTTCTTGTTAAATTTACCTTCAGTTATTTAAGCTAATAAGAATACAGTCTGAATTTAATTTAATTATGCTTTGTTAACTGGTGGTAGTATAGTTTATGATTCTTGTATAATTATATAAAGTTTGTTTTTGGGTAATATTTTTCAAGATAGTTTAAGTTTATTTAGTAATATTATGTGCTTTAAACTTTAAGGCTGATTTTTTTTTTCCAATTTGGTTAGTACATTCTATCGCTATACAAAATTCTTATTTTATAATTAAACTTTAAACTCTGTACCTAATTTCTACTTAATCCTGCTATTGCTGTGTTCATTCTTTATTAACTTAAGTCGTCTGCTTAATCTATTTATTATTTGTTCGCTTATAAGACCTTTTTGAAAGAGCTTGGAGAAATTTGGTTTGGTTTTTTATTAAATAATAAGAAAGAAACAAAGCCATGTTCTGGAGTTAGGTCTGTTTTTGATACTCATTTGGATTTTTTATTTACTCTGATATAGGTATCAACATGATATAATAGTTATTCGTATTAAATTGAAACAGAAATATAATTATTCTTCTCTGTCATCTTTTGGTCAAGAGTTGTAACTTTGTTTGAGCAATAGCATTTTAATTATCTATTTTTTAAGCAGTTGAATTTTAACATTAGTTTTATTAGCCTTTTTTTTAAAGATGATAATCATTTTAAATCTCCGTTTAGTAGTTGTGTTATTTTAGAACTAATATGTGATAATATATACTGTTATTATTATTATTTTGTAAAATTCATTCCATATCTAATGTTATAATAAAAAGTAATTGTTGGTTTTTATTTTACTTTTGATTTTTGAAACCTTAAATGTAATACAATAAAGAAAATAATGATTGCTATTAATAAGATGAAGTGCATGAGATACTGTGTTGACATGAAAATTGTTGCTCTGAATAAGTTTAATCTCTGTTTGGAGATTGCCAGATTAATGCTTGAATTTCTTTTAATTATTATGATGATTTAAGAATTCTGTGATTATAAGTATATATGTTGGCAAAACAGTTTGTGAATGATATATTGATTTATTTTATACATTTTTGTTTTGTTGCTAGCTCTTTCATGAGTACATTTTATGTTGCTCTACTACTTGTGGTTATAAAGATTAGTTTTTGGATATATACATTTTTATGATTTTCTTGGAATAAAATGTTCCATGGAGTAAAACTGGAATAAAATGTTAAGTACTTTAAAGAATTGAGGGTTCAAGTATAGATATAAAGAACAACTGCTAACATTTACAGGAACCAAACTGCAACAGCAATAATCTGAAAACGTTAGAAAGAAGCCATAATAAAAGAGGGAGTCTGACAAGGATGTTCCCATCCGCGTTAACTTTTTAATCTTTGTATAAAACTACCAGTTATTGATGTTAAAGAACAATTTAGATACAGAGTTACAGTGTAAGGTGAAAAGATAAAGATGCTACAATTTTTGCTGATAGAATAATTCTAACCGAGAGTAAAAAAGATTTAGAAGAAAAATGAATGGCATGGATAAAGTCCTACACAAGAACAAAACAAAAGTAATGAAATGTAATAGAAATAATGTAGATGGACCATTGAATATAAAATAGGAGGAGAAAAGATTATGGAGGTAGAAGAATAAATGTTATTTGGAAAGTAGAGTTACTAAAGATGGATGAAGCAGGAGCAATATAAAATTCCGAATAGCATAAGCAAAATAAGCTTTCAGTCAGAAAAATAATTTGAATACATCAAAAATTAATTTAAATGTCAGGAAAATATTTTTGAAAGTATATGATTGGAGCGTAGTGAAACATGGAAGTTCCATGTTTATATGGAAGTGAAACTTGAAAGGTCAGACGGAGTACCTGAGAAGAAAAGATTAGAAGCTTTTGAAATGTGATGCTATAAGAGAATGTTAAAAGTCAGATGGGTGGATAAAGTGACAAATGAAGAGGTGTTGTGGCAAATTGATGAAGAAAGAAGCATTTTGAAAAATATAGTTAAAAGAAGAGACAGACTTATAAACCACATATTGAAGCATCCTGGAATAGTTGCTTTGATATTGGAGGGATAGGTAGATGGAAAACGTTGTACAGGCAGGCAATGTTTGGAATATGTAAAACAAATTTTTAGGGATGTAGGATGTACAAGTGTACCGAAATGAAATGACTGGCACTAGATAGGGAATCTTGGAGAGCTGCATCAAACCAGTCAAATGACTGAGGACTTAACCAAAGCCTTTCTTTGGCTTTTGCATTTAGAAAACTGTTTTGAAATTCAGTCATAACAACACCATAAAGCAGATCAATAAAATTGTAGATATACTAACTTGGATTTATTTTAAAAATTTGATGTTTGTGATTCAATTACTGTGAGGAGTACACATTGTATACTACAATGTTGTCAATTTTGTATTTGCCCGTTTATAATTAATATTTAACATATTTATTAAAATATGAGGATATTTATTGTATATTTATCTGATTACAGGCTCATTTACATATTGCTCTTCAGTGACTCAATTGGATTCAAAGATGACTTTGTTAGTGTGTTCTCTTAAAAATATTTTTCCGTGCCATTAATTGAGAAAATCTTTGCTTCTGCCTTCTAGTGTCTAGGTTCCAGCTTGCTTAATGAATTTTTTTGTATCGCATTTGATGATTCATCCTCAAAGTGGATGTTTCACTTTTATTTCACAAGATACGCTTCAGTTTTCTGGAATAGATGTATAGAAGATAGTATCAAATAAATCCTGAAACTAACAAATAATAACAGCATTGAATGGTGGTATTTTTAAAACTGTCACTACATCACTATAATGCAGTTTTATTGCAGTATAAATAGTGCATATTAAGGTAGTTGGGTTTCAATTAACCGCACTTTTCAGGAGTGGTCATACAGAGATTGTACAAGACTACACTTCATTCACATCATCCTTATTCATCCTCTGAAGTAATACCTTATGGTAATTCTGGAGGCTAAACAGATAAAGAAAAAAAAAAATTAAGTTAGTTGCCTCACAATTTTTCAGAGTATTCTAGTGTGGCAGTATTCAAAATATCACATCGTTGCATGTCTGGATGTATCAAAGCAGATAGTTCAAGTGTTGAATTTATATATAGGTAATTATAATGTGTAATATAGACTGCTTGTATGTTAGAATTAGTGGATGCTGCTCCAACGAGTAAAACTTGAGTAAATATAAGAATAGGTCTTTCATTTGTTCTTAGTCTTTTGTTGTTAGTAGATTTAGTTATAATCTTAAATTTCACAGTGATCTTTTATTATTTTAAATGTAACTCATATGTTGACAACTCTGTTATTTAAAAATAATAAGTAATGTTAATAAAACTGATATTTATTTTTACCATGTTGTTTATTTTTTAAAAAAGTGTTCTACAATGTAATATTGACGGTTCCAGATACCTAAGAAATAAAAGGCAACATGTTTTCATTTTATGTTTATGTTTATCATGATTATTAGTATTATCACTTTACAATAGATAAGGAGAGCATTATATTAATGTATGTAATCGATTCTAAAGATACTAACTCCACAGCATTTTACTGTTCAAACTCAATTATTGCAACAGAGCTGAGCTTTTTTTTGTATCTGAGTTCTGTTTTTAATGTGATGGCATAAGATTAAGAATTATTTTCAGGATTTATGCATTTCAGCCTTGATTTTTTTCTTAAATTATTACACTTTTCAACTGTTAAAATGTAACCTTATAAAACTATATTCCAAGTTGCTGTTTGGCAGAATGATGAAACAAAAAAGAACGATATTTAAAAATATCTTGCCTGATCATCATTATAGAAGCTACTATGAGTATAATACATACTTAGCAGAACGAATCTTGAATGAAGGGTGAGAGGAAAGATTGTATGATGAAGTTTGAAAGTGAAGAAAGAAAACCTGATCTAGATAAAAGATAAATTATGATTTGTTACAAATATATGTTGTTTAAATTTTTACATATGAGGTATGGCTAGAAAATAACAGGACTGCTAACTTGTAAGACAGACAGTGTGAACCTTAAGGTCAAATGCCACATTGTCAAATTGCCTGACATCCCCCCATACATTACAGCCAGTGTGACGACTGCAGCCTGCTCAGTCGGGCCACAGACTTCGCTTGTGTGGGATCATGTACCTGCCGCTTGTAGGAAAAATGTTAGACTTTTTAATAGAATAAAGTGTTAATATGAAATTTTTAGTGAAACTTGGCAAGTCCGCAAAAGAGACCTATTCTCTCTTATAAGTGTATGGTGATGAGTGTGTGTCACGCACATGGGTTTTTGAGTGGCATAAACGGTTCAAAAAAGGATGAGAAGAAATCAAAGATGATCCATGTCCAGGATGTCCTTCTACTTGAAAAACGGACGAAAACATTGTAAAAATATTTCATTCATCCTAAAGGTCTGAAGGTCAAACAGTGAATAAGGAATGTTATCTTGAAGTTCTAACTACTTTCCATGAGCGAGTAAGAAGAAAGCGCCCTGAGTTGTGGAAGAACAAATCATGGATTCTTCATCAGGACAACGCTATTGGAGAACATCCACCCTTTTCATCAGCCCAAGCCCCATGTGACTTTTTATGTCCCTGAAAGTGAAGGAAGCCTGGAAAGGAACTAGGTTTGAGACAGTTGAAGCTGTGAAAGAAAAAGTGATTGAGACCATGATCATGATTTCAGAAAATGAACTGAAACACAGTTTTGAACAATGGAAAATTTGAATAAAGCAGTGTAGGAATCGTGGAGGAGAATATATTGAAAGGGATAATGTGAAAGTTGTTAGGAAAAAAAATGTTACAGAAAAAAAATCCTGTTATTTTCTAGCCACACCCCATATGTGGCCTTTAAGCAATGCACCAAAGAAAAAGTTAATTTTTCAAAATGTTATCATTTTATTTACATCAATTTATATTAAAAAATAAATTGAATTTTAATTATTTATATTTTTAAACAATTCATTTATTGTGATTCCTTTTCCTTAAATACTTTTATACTTCCATCCTTTCCCATTTATGGGGTTGAGTGCTAATATCTTCTCCGATGAGGAGTTTTATTCTTTAAAACTTAGGGGGGTTGGCATCCCCACAGGCCTAGCCTCTGCAGCTTTTCTTCCCACTCTGCAGCCACTCAGGGCTGCTGAACACTGTACACTACACCAGGAACACTACACAGTTTACAACAAATACCTTTACACAACAACGTAACAACATTTTAAACCATCTCTTCCTTCACTTACACTTTGTGGTATTGCGACACCTTACAAACCACAACTGTAACCGAAGGTGGAAACTGTTGTGTTGATGGTGGATGGCTCTATTTAATGAGTCTCTAACGATGTCTAACGATTGCTCCGAGTTGTTACCTTCCTTGACAACATTCCCATGTTGCTTACTGCTTTGATCTTTGTCAGTGTAGCAAAGAAAAAAGAAATTCGGTATCTTCCAAAACGAATTTTACAATATTAACCTTATGGCTATGTCTGGTAAGCATGTCTTACCAGTAAACACCAGTAAGCAGGTGTTCATAAGAATCGTAAT
>JAAAKQ030454091.1:0-24338 GCA_010016005.3 Zanna intricata | reverse complement strand
AGTATGTGTCATGACTGAAAAATAGGCCCGGAATTACAATGTTGCCTAGGGCCCGCTTTAGCCTTAGTCCGCCACTGCTCTCTCTTATTACAGTTATCGTATCCAGCTAATAAGTTGTCAAAAAAAGCCTCACATTACTGCTTGATTATATCTCTGAAAATATTCAAATGCTGTCTAACAGTTTCACAGAGACATTTGTTTGAATGATCATTAACAGTGCATGTCTAGCACTCTTTATATGTTTTGGCTTCTTGTTTTCCGACAAAAATTTACTGATTGATTCTGATATAATGTGATCAAAATACCATAGCATCAAGTAACAGAACAAGTTTTGTTACTTGTTTTGCTGCCGTCTTCATCAGAGAACAAAAGAATAATGTCCATCACGAGAACGATCTGCACCATTCAAAATTAAACTTTGAGGGAGAAATAATCTCTCCATTATCGGTGTCTATGGTAAAATATTTAACAATCTTTGACTACTAATATCAGTTATTTATACGATTTTCTTGGCACTATTTATTCGTACAAGAGGGTACATTTTCTACATATACATCTACACATTGGTGTGATAGCACTAATTACATCGGGCTTTTGGTTTTTGAAAATGTAATAAAATGCTTCTAAAACGAGAATTTCTTTATCTTTGACGTAAGTATATCGAAACAAATGCAGTCGATAGGCCTCCCTGGAAAAGTCCTTTGATGAAATTTGTTGTCTCAACCCATCTATACAGAAACATGTGCTATGTATTGCATATTTTCCGTTTTTGTAGAGAGGATAGTTGTCTATATTTATGAAATTAGAATTAGGGGCGGATTCCAGTATCTTCCAAACACAACATGGAACTCTCAAAGGAATCTAACCTTTTCCCATTCCTTTGTTTTGTTCGTGAACAAAGTGTTTTCATAGCATCTTCAGTGTATACATTATCTCCCTTATCCCAGCATACATAACAGTTGTTTTTAATATTGTCACTATTATCGAGGAAACCGTGAAACTCACTTATACCTTTCACGACGACAACCAAACAAGGGATGAAACTGATGTTGCAACATACAGTTTTGTAAACAGAAAACATCGGCGCGTTTCCAGACTACCCTACAGAGAGAAGAAACCTTTGAACCTTAACATTTTTTTATTAATGACTGAAATCTTTCCCCAAGAAAACACTCGAAGTAATTTTTTTCTTTTTTTAACATTTATTCTTTTCTTCATTTTTTTCACTAAATATTTTTTCATTTGAATGTTTGTTACATCCACTTGTTTTTCAATTTATCAAATGAATTGTCTCGTTTTGAGCAATGTCAAAACTTACACCATCGATTTATAAATACCAATACCAATCAAAAAAGTATAGTGTGTCTACAATCAGTTATTTTGACAATATGCTGCAGTTTTATCAAATATTCGATGAATACTTGATTTCAATCGCATGTCGACTAAATCTGCATTTAAAGTATCATCTTTCTTCAAACAGTCGAATTCAAGTAAAGGTGCATATTTTAAAAAGTTGCTTACGCCGATTAAATTTTCCCAAGACTATTTGTTATAATAAGATTTATAAAACCGAACGAACACATTATACAATTAATTGTAATCCTTGTACGTACTCATATGGATAATAAATAGTATTTAGATATAACTTCATATTTATGATGTTGCATTTGTCAAAATTCGAACTAATCTTGTTCACTAGTTCTTCCGTCCGTTTGGGATCCTACTACGACATTTTCTGGTTATAAAACTAGTTGTACCAGAGTGTGCAACTAATTAATTGTTTAGAAATCACTCAGTTAGTTAGTTTCCCCACTGTAGTTTAAATCTCATGATGAATTTAGCAGGAAGCTAAAAGAGTTAAATCAACAAACTGATAGTTTTTGTAAGCAGGCATCAATACAAGCAATTTTTTTTTACAAGCATCTTACAAGGTAACACATAAAATCCCAAAGTAACAATCTATGTTTTACCCAAGGTAAAACATAGATTGTATGAAGCTCTGCATACAATCACAGAAAACTCATTCTAACAGCTTCTATAGATATGATGAACATTTTGAGTGATGGGTCTACTGGGGAACTACTTTTAAAAGTGCCTTTGTCCAATAACATCATTAGCTGCAGAATACAACAAATAGCAGAAGAACTCAAAAATAGCAGTCATGTCAAAATATTCGAGTCCTTCATTGAAGTAGGTCTTGGAATAAGTAATAAACGTAAATAACTTTATAAAAGTTCAGCTGTTGAAGCCAACATTTTTCAGTAAACTATACGAGTCAACAAGAAATTTATGTTTTATAATTTTTTTTTTATTTCAGAGGAGGAAAACAAGCATACTGAACATTTTGTGAATGAAAACCTTTTGGTAAAATTAGCATATTTATGGCGATTTTGAAAAAGCTGAATGCTCTGAATCTCTCCCTGCATGAAACACGCACCTTTCAAAGTTGATTGAAAAAAAGCCTGGAACTGAGGCACATGATCGGAAGTTCCGCCCGATTAGTTTTCTGCTAGTACTTAGCAAATTGTACGAAAGGTTGTTAGTCCAGAGACTGACAACGGAAATAGAGGAAAAGGGAGGCCTGGCGGACTCGCAATATGGTTTCAGACGCGGCGCATCGACGACTGATGCGTTGAAACATGTTATTCGGTGGGCTAATGTATGTCGTTCCGGGACTTGGAGAACTAGGAAAATCCCTTTGCTGATCCTCCTTGATGTGAAAAATGCCTTTAGCAGCATTTCCTCAGGTGTAGTCTTAGAAGAGGTGCTTAGAAGAAATGTAAGTGGGCCTTTGCAAAGAATAGTCGGCGACTTTCTGACCAACCGAAAGTTAAGTGTTCACACGGAGGACGGTGTCCTCGAGTACAGATCCGGAGGAGGGGTACTTCCTTGAGCCCATTTCTTTGGAATATTGCTTTTGACGGAGTGCTGAGATTAGACCTACCAATAGGCAGTGAGCTGCTGGCATATGCTGACGATCTTGTCGTAATGGTCAGTGGTCGTTCGGAATATGACGTAGAAGTAATTGCTAATTACACGATCAGACACATCAGCAACTGGGTGATGAGACGTGGACTGAAATTGGCTCCGACCAAAACAACGGCGGTAACTCTGACGGGTAGGCGAAGACTCCGACCGGTAACGGTTTATGTAGATGGACGCAACCCACGGTCAAATACCTAGGGCTTTATCTCCATAAGTCTGGGTTATGTAATGAACATTTGCGTTATGTATTGGAAAAGGTGGAGAAGGTTACCGGCGTTTTGATTAGGGTGATGCAGCCACATGAAGGTCCACGAGCGTCCAAGCGACGACTACTTTTAGCGGGTGTTAGGTCGATGTTACTTTATGCGATACCTGCGTGGGGGTCCGCCCTGGACAGCAGAAAAAACGAAATGAGATTATAATCTTTTCAAAGGAGGGGATGTCTCAAGATTATAAACTGTTACAGGACAGTCTCAACACTAGCGGCGGGGGTTCTAGCAGGAGTTCCCCCAATCAAGCTGCTTGCGGACCAACGCACCCGCGTCTGGCAAGGAGAACGGAAGGATCTAGCGGTAAAAAAGTTGTTTGAGGAATGGCAGACAAAGTGGAACGTCGCACCTGTGGCAGCTTGGACCAGGCACCTGATCCTTGTTTTGGGTCCCTGGCTGGGGAGGAAACATGGGGAGGTGGACTTTTACCTGTCCCAGTTCCTCACTGGTCACGGGGCCTTTAACGAATATTTACATCGTTTTAACTTGAAGCAGTGACCAAATTGCTTATATTGCGGGGATACTGATAATGTCGAACATACCTTTTTTCACTGCACTGGTTGATGAAAGGGAGCTTTTGGGAGTGACGGAGGCAACCCCGGAGGACGTCATGGCAATCATGTTACGCAATTCAGATGGTTGGGAAAAGATAAGGCGATATGTAACCATGGTGCTTCGGAGGAAAAGTAAGGACGAAGAAACATGGATGGCTGAAATGTAGGGGATAGTCATGTCGGGGGACAGCTCTCTGTGGAGCTGCATCTTGTTTCCTGCTTATGGAGACGGGATGTAGTGATGAAGCACGGGGACTCCTTCCCTCTATGACCGGGATTGGAGCTACAAACAATAACACGGAGGAGCCAGGGGGGGGACAGCATTCTACTGAGCCGTTGTGCGCCATTGCCGGGGGTGGGCAACGGTAATGACGTACGGGGACTCCTGATCCCGAGGCGTGAACACTTACATATGAGAACATTTGCACATCCATATCACACCAGTATGTGAATGTTTTTTTATGTGGATGATTTTGTTTGAGTGATGAGTGGGCGAGTCTTTTTTGTTTCTTTTTGTTGCAGATACAGTGAAAATGGAGTGTCGCAGGCAGTCTATTCCACGCATTGCGGAAGCAGTTTTTTTCCGAAGATTTCGGATTCATTCCCCCCGAGACTGCGTTATACTTAATTGTGGGTCCGGTCTCGGGCGCGGAGAAGAGCGGTGAGGGTGGTTTGGTTGGTAGGGGGCAGGTCATATACGCCTAAAAACATCTTGGCCGAGCCTGTTTGCTAGCCTGGGGGGGGGATAGCGTCCCGGGTCCGACCTCGACACATCCCACGATGACCCGGTGGTAGCGTGCGTTAATGTCATTCCTCCAATCTCATCGATAAAAAAAAAAGAGAAAAAGCTGATTGAAAAAATTCTACCTTTTATAATAAAAAAAAAAACAAAAAAATAAAATGAAAGCTAAGGAAAAGAAAAATGAAAGTAGATGGAAGCAAGGAGTGTATCCCCTTTTTCAACAGTTTTTGACCTCCAATTGAATTGATTTCTCTTGAAATATAAAATCTATTTTTGAAGAACACTACACTTGCTTTGAGAAACAGTGTTTTCAAAATGACAGTACTGATAAATTGACAAGGATTCAAGATCCATTTGATACCAATGATCCAACAGAGTTTACTGCTGCAGATATGTTGAATTATCTTGCTGACCAGACAGTTGTTTTCAATTTGTTTATAATACAAAATTTGAGAAAATGAACAGTGATCAATGATTCATCCCACTAAATATTATAATTACTTGAATTTGATCAATTACATTTTTTGTGATCTTTTTTTTGTCTTCACTCATTTGATTGGTTTAATGCAGCTCTCCAAAAATCCCTATCTAGCGCCAGTCACTTCATTTCAGTATACCCCCTACATCCTAAAACCCTAACAATTTGTTTTACATGTTCCAAACACTGCCTGCACAATTTTTTCCATCTACCTTTCCCTCCAATATCAAAGTGACTATTCCAGGATGCCTTAATATGTGGCCTATAAGTCTATCTCTTCTTTTAACTATATTTTTCCAAATGCTTCTTTCTTCATTGGTTTGCCATTTTATTTGTCACACACCTTTTTATTTGTCACTTTATCCACCCATCTGATTTTTAACATTCTTTTATAGCATCACATTTCAAAAGTTTTGAATATTTAACTTCTCAGGTACTCCCATGTTTGAAGTTTCGCTTCCATATAAAGCTATGCTCCAAACATATACATACTTTCAAAAATGTTTTCCTGATGTTTAAATTAATTTTTGATATAAGCAAATTATATTTCTTACTGAAAGCTTGTTTTGCCTGTGATATTCAACATTTTATAATACTTCGTCCATCTTTAGTAATTCTACTTCCCAAATAATAAAATTCTTCTACCCCCATAATCTTTTCTCTTCCTACTTTTATATTCAGTGGTCCATCTACATTATTTCTATTACATTTCATTACTTTTGTTTTGTTCTTGTTTATTTTCATGCAGTAGTTTATCTACATCTGACAGTTCATCAGACTTCATCCACACCATTCATTGTTTCTTGTAAATCTTTTTTACTCTTAGCTAGAGTAAATTTTACTCATCAGCAAAAAATAGCTTTATCTTTTCATCTTGCATTGTTACTTAAATCTAAAGTGTTCTTTAACATCATTAACGGCTAGTTCTATGTAAAGATTAAAAAGTAACAAGGATAGGAAACATCCTTGTTAGACTCCCTTTTTTATTAGAACTTATGTTCATCAATTATTATTGTTGCAATTTAAATGTTAGCTGTTCTTTTATCTCTACACTTGAACATACATTTTTTAAAATGCAGAACATTTTATTCCAGTCTACGATATCCTATGCCTTTTCTAAGTCTATAAATGCCAAGTATGTTGGTTTGTTTTTCTTTAATCCTCCTTTTACTATTAATCTGAGTGCTGATATTGCTTTCCTTGTCCCTATACTTTTCCTGAAACCAAATTGGTCTTCTCCTAACAGTTCTTCCACTCTCCTCTCAATTCTTTTGTACAAAATTCTAGTTAAGATTTTTTATTCATGAGTGGTTAATTGTTTTGTATTCTTCACATTTATCTACTCCTGCTTTTTTTGGTATCATGACAATAAGAAGTCTTCTTATAAGACTCCTTTTGAAGTCTGTTAGAACTTCCCCTTTTTCATAAATATTACTCACGAGTTTGTACAATCTTCTTCCTCTCCTGCACTGCACACTAATTCTGAGGTATCCCATCTATCCCAGATGACTTTCTGCTATTCAGATCTTTTAATGCTCTCTTAAATTCAGATCTCAGTATTGTTCCTCCCTTTACATCCTCTTCGACATCTTCTTCCTCCTCTATAACACCAGTTTCTAATACATTTCCTCTTTATAACTCTTCAATATATTCTACCCACCTATCAAATTTTTCTTTTGTATTAATCAACTTACCATCTTAGTTTAACAAATTAAATTTATCTACCACAAAATTCTCCCTAACTTTCCTATATGCTCTGTCTATTTTACTGTTGATCATTTCTCTTTCACTTCAGAACACTTTTCTTTAATCCACTCTTCTTTCCCTAATTTGCACTTCCTGTTTATAGTATTTCTTAATTTTTGATAGTTCCTTTTCTTCATCACTGGCATTCTTATACTTTCTACATTCATCCATCGGTTGCAATACATCCTCTGATATCCAAAGTTTTCTACCAGATCTTTTTGTTCTGCCTAAGTTCACTTATGTTGATTTAAGAATTTCCTTTTTAATACTCTCCCATTCTTCTTCTATATTTTCTTCCTTATCTTTTTTACTCAGACCTCTTGTGATGTCTTCCTCAAAAATCTTCTTTACCTCAAATTCCACTGATTAATCCAACACCTTTTCTATATATCTGATACCTTGCAGTTTCGCCTGCCTTTTTCCGTGCTTATATTCTTCTACTATGATTTTTAAACTGTGTGTTTATCAATTACTAAATTATACTTCATGCAAAATCAGTAAGTCTGTCCCTTCTTTCATTCCTTTTGCCCAGCCTATATTCACCCACAATGCTTCTTTCCTTGTCTTTTTCAATGCTTGCATTCCAATCTTCAACTATTATTATATTTTCATCCCCTTTTATGTGTTTAATGCTTTATTAATTTCTTTATATACACACTCTACTTCATCATCATCATGGGCACTTGTAGCATTTAGATTTTAACTATCATTGTTGGCTTAGATTTTGATTTTATCCTTATTGTAATGATTCTATTACTATGCATTTTGAAATACTTTACTCTCTTCCCTATCTTCTTGTTGGTTGCAAAACCTACTCCTGCCTGCCCTTTATTTGAAACAGAGTTTATTATTCTAAAATCACCTCACAAAAAGTTGTTTTCCTCTTCCCATCAAATCCCACTAATTCTTATTTCATCCACATTTAACCTATTCACTTCCTTCTTTAAATTTTTTTACCTACCAATCGTTTTTAGGCTTTTAACATTCCAAACTCTAACTCATAGAATGTTATTTTTTAATTTTCTGGTGACCCATTCCTTTCTAGTCCCCACCCGGAGATTCGAATGGGGCACTATTTTACCTCTTGAATATTTTACCAAGGAAGAAGCCTCCATCTTTATTAAATTAAAATGCAGAGTGCTACATTTTCTTGGAAAAACACAGCTGTAGTTTTCCATTGCTTTCAGCTGTGCAATACTCAGAAGATTAAGTGATATTGATATCACTGTTTAATTCCTCTGACCTATCACCTTAACAACTATTGAAAGAGCTGCTGCCCTCTTTCAGGAATCATTCCTAGTCTAGTTCTCAACAGATACCTCTCCAATATGGTTGTACCTGCAGCTCAGCTACTCTTTATCACTGAGCACTCAAGCCTCCTCACCATCGGCAAGATCTCATGATTCATAGAGGAAGCTTTAAAGTGTATTTCATTTTTTTTTTACCTAATCCTGCAAAAAATTATCTATATAACAAGTATATGAAACTTTCATTGAATGTATTGACAGTTCTTAGAACAATAACGAACGCAGAACTGAATAAAATTTTGATGAACAAAGTCTGGCTATTATTTAGCATTTTTGAGTTCAATTTACTAAAAATTTGATATTCAGATTACTAAATGTTCTACTGACAGTATAAATTAAAAAAAACAAAAAAATGAAGAAAAATATGGTAACTGACCATTTAAAGATATTTAAACAAAGTTAAAGTGGCACCTAGAAATACGGGAAGTACAAACTGAGGACCTTTCATGTAAAAGTTTGTCATTATATCTCAGCTTAATCCAATTTTTTTGTATAATGCTAATTATACATAATTATTAGAATCTGAAATTGTATTGTATGTTTATTTTAATATGTACAGGTGTGTCCCAAAAGAACCCAACCTACTTTGAATTCTCCACGCTGACATTATTCTTTGTTATCCGGCTTGTGGCATCCTTCAAAGTAATCCCTTTCTTTTCTCTTTTTCTTTCTCTTTTTCTGTTTAGCCTCCGGAATTACTGTAAAGCATTACTTGAGAGGATGAAGAGGATGATATGTATGAATGTGAATGAAGTGTAGTCTCTTCAAAGTAATCCCAATTTGACTGTATGACACGCTCCCATCTGTCTTTCCACTTTCTGAAACAGTTCTGGAATTCAGGTTTTAGAATGGCCTTAAGTGCTCTTGTTGCATTCTTCTGAGTCGTTTCTGTCATCGGACCAGTGTCCTTTGAGTGGAATTTTCAATTTTGGAAACAGCCAAAAGTCGCAGGTGGCTATGTCGGGACTGTACGGAGACTGGCGAAGTTGCCTAATTTGGTGTTCTGCCAAAAACTATACCACAACGTTTGATGAATGTGCTGGCACATTACTGCGATGAAGCCAGTTGCCGGTCGCCCAAAAATGCGGTCTTTTCTCCGCACTGCACATGCAATGTTCTCAGCACTTGAAGGTAAAATTCTTTGTTAATCGTCTCACCAGTTGGAGCGTATTCATGGTGCACAACGCCTTCATAATCGAAGAAAACAATCAACATTGCCTTGACATTGCTCCGACTTTGACGTGCTTTTTTCGGTCGTGGCTCGGATAGAAGTTTCCACTGTGAAGACTGTTGTTTTGTTTCGGGATCATAACCGTAAACCCACGATTCGTCACTGGTAATTATCTTTTTAAGCGCATTATCCTGAGCGACTTCGAAACGAAGATTTTTCTGCTCCACCGAGAGCAATTTTGAACAAACGCGAGTCATTCCATAATTATTGGTTAGAATTTTCCAAACACTTTTTTTCGGAATTCCAAGATCACTTCTGAGTTTGCATGCAGTCCTTTTCTTCTGCAACCGCAAGTCTCACACACTCAACCATTTCACGGTGTTATTATAGTCGAAGATCGGCCAGAACGTGGGTTACTGTCAACAGATGTGTGGCAATTGTACCACTTGTAAACCGCTTGTACCACTCTTTTTTTTGTTTTGTCCATTCACTCGTTTCCAAAGGCCTTCTGCATCATTTCAACAGTTTCTGTACAACTTTTTTCAAGTTTGAAGCAAAACTTAATGCAAATTCATTGATCTGATCTCCCCGTCATTTTCAGCGATTACTGAACCGACGAAAATCAACAAAGCACTTTAAACTATACGCATTGTGCACGAACTAATACGTTCTGTTGATAACCACGGTACCTAGCTAGTTCGGTAGAAGTTACTGGTTATGCTTGAACCCTGATTATGCGTGAACAGAGTTCACTACGAACGTTGGCGCGGAGATTTGAAAGTAGGTCGGTTTCGTTTGTGACACATCTTGTACTCACATTTTGATACTGCTTTAAAATATAAAGAAAAACATATATAATCTGTTATTTACTTACTGTAACAAATGAGTTAAGGTTTATAGGTATAATATTCCCTGCCATCAGAACAAATGGCTGCTTAGTTCTCTCGCATATAATGCTAATCCCTGATATGTACTTTGATGATGCACTGTACCAATTATTGTAATATATATGTTGATGAAGTAGAGTACTCTAAAACAAAGATTGATTGATATGTAGAATGATTGGGATTAATCCAAATCAATAAAATTTCAGATTAAATGAATTTTACACACACACACACACACACACAGACAGAAACACACATATATATATATTTCTGCAATATGCTAACCAGTTGAGTTCATATTTAATTTAAAAAACACATTTATCACAAAATAATTTTATAAAAATGAAATACTATAATGATAATCTATAAACTTTTATATGCACAAGCTTTGTAGAACTTCAGTGATCTTCTCATTGAAGAATTCCCCCACTAAAAATTTCATATTGATTCAAATAACTGGTAATTAGATGATACTGAGTAAGCCCTTTTTGTAGTGATCTGTGATGTATAGTCTTGGAGACCATCTCAAAGGGGATTACCTACAATCCTTAAAGAGTGTGGAGTAGCTTTACAAAGAATGGATATAGCCTGTTACTGATAAACAGTATTACAGCCAGTATAAAAATATTTCCTGCAAAAATTTTTCTTTTTCTGCAGAACTAAAGATGCTCAAACTTTGAGCTTTGGTTTGAGAGACACTAAGCTTAGCACTTAAGACACTTGCTGAACACCAAAGTGGTATGACTTGAAGGTATCCAATTAAATAACAAACCTACCGGCTGTGGAATATTAAGTAAATTAGATATTGTTTTATACCATATATATATATATATATTGTATTATATATATATATATATATATTGTATTTATTATAGCTTTACAAGTAGTTTTTTAGTTTTGTAAAGATGACATTAGAATCTTGCCAAATAAACCATATAATTAGTTATTTATATTACTAAATTTATTAATACTTGTAGTTCCAAGTTTGAATTATATATTGAAACTATATCGAAAATCTTTAGCCTTAAAATAATAATGTTGATCCCATAACCACACAAGAAATAACCATAATACATAATTACAAAACTACACATTTAAATTTATTTAAAAATTTCAAAACCATCTGTAACTTTATATTATCAAAAACTGCAAAAATGAATATACATTCAAAAAGTTATTAAAGAAATTGCAAAAGCATTCTTTTCAATTGTTGAATGAATCTTTTCCTGTTTGAATTTGTCAGCAATATTTGTACTGACCACTAAATTTTATTTTTTATTTTTTTGATTCTTTAGACAATATTTTGAAACCACAAGAATTTCATTTATATAATTATAAATCAGATTATGTCCATTAAGATAAATATAGCTTTTTCACTCATAGCAGAAAGTATTGATTCTAAAACACTTTGTGTAACTTCCCCCAGATGTAAAAAATACTCTAATCAATATAACTATTTGTCAATTAGATGCAGTAATATTACATTTTTTTTTTGTGATTTTATGTTGTTAAATATAAATGTGATATGAGTGGATCTCATTCCACTCATATTATACCATTAAAGACATTATAGGAATAACAATTACAATAATAATTAACATAAATCCATTCCTAACCATAAATCCAGATTACATCTACAAATCCAATAAGAATCCCTCCACATACTCAACGAGAATGTAAAAAAAAAAAAAAAAAAAAAAAAAAAAAAATACTAACTTTCTATACAGTACAGTAAGTTAAGTATTTATGGTATAGTTTGGTAATTTGTTGGTTTGGTCGTGGTTTTTGGGGTGTTGTTTTTATTTTCTTGCTATGCATATTTTGTGCTTTTTTGATTTTATATATCCCTGACATATTTCTGTTTGCTGTTTAAAAATTTAAAGTAACTACATTCTCTAATAAAATAGAAAGAATGCTTTATTGGATTTTTGGCTAATTCTGACTTGTAACTTGAATTTATAAAAATAATTTTAGGAAAATGTAAATTCACATATACAATCTTGTGTCCATCATCATCTTGAATGATACTTGTTTTTTTTTTAGCTTACTATAATCTGTTATTAGAGTGAATGTAATATTATCCAAATTCTCCAATAGAGCTTTCCTTTGTTGTACTTGAACCAGATTAATTTTGATGACAGATTTGATGATTGCTGTCTAGCATTTTACTCTTTAATTCTTCCTTTCCTTTATTTTGATTGTTCACATTTTATCGTCACAGTCTTACTATTGTAAAAGTTACAAATTATTTAATTACTAAGTGATGGTAATAAAATTAAAAGTTTGAATCCTGCTGCTGAAAAAAAATGTTTATTTAAAATTAATATATGTATTTAAATTCAAAATTTTCACTCTATTCATTTAGTTATTTCTTTATATAATTTCCTAATTTACCAGTTAAATAACTGACATATAGATTCATAAAATTAATTAGTGAAATCTAAATTAATTAAACATCTATTTACTTAATAAAATTATTTTGAATGAACATGAAATGAAATTTACTTTTGACTCCAGATGTTGGCCATATACAAAATAAACAAGCTGTTGACATATTAACCCGATTAACATTGATATGCTGTCCATCATCTTTGGTAAATCTATTTCATTTGACGTCATCCACATCTGCAATTAATAATTATGATTAAAAACATATTGGCCTTTTTTATGACTAATTCAATTCACTCCATACATTTGAAGCTTGTGAATGGAACACCAATCCTTATATTGATATGTTATTGTGTTACATCAGTGAAGCAACTTTGAGTTATAATTCTTTCTCTCATATAATTATAAAAACATAATTGACTACTGTACTACATCTTTCATATTTTTACATCAAAATTATAAAAATTGTTTGCTTGTGTTTGAGTTAGCTTTTTCGCTTAAGTTCAGAGATTGACTGAGAAAGTGTGCAAAGTATTTTGGTATTGTTGGATGTGGTATTGGTGATTGAATTAGATTTTCTTAGTTCTTTTTTTTTTATGAAGTTTCAAAAAAAAAAGTTTTTTATTCTTTTTTTTATGAAGTTTCAAAGAATTTATGATTTAATTATGCTGAATTTTTTTTATGTGTTTTTGTGTTATCCATATCAAGTTGATTAAGATCCCGGGTTCGAATCCCGGTCAGGCATGGCATTTTTCACACACGCTACAATTCATTCATCTCATCCTCTGAAGATATACCTTAACGATGGTTCCGGAGGTTAAAAAAAAAAAATCAAGTTGATTAGGTTTCACTGTTTTAATGTAGCTGTTGATATTTATATATAAACAAATGTACATGGTTTGTTTTAGTAAGGTCATTTCTAATGTATTCTGTCTTGGAGTGAAGAATGTTTACGTGTTCTTTTTATTATTGTGAAAAACTGTGACTTTGAGCAGTCAAGTTTGAAATTTCCAGATTAAAAAAAATTGTAGGATTGTTTTTAAGAGTGATTTTTTTCCGAGATGAGAGATTGTTTTCAGCATGAGAGAAATTCTAATCTAAAAGCATAGTTTTCAACTGAATATGCTGTCCACTGAATATACTGTCCACAAAAGTAAATAAAAAATTTACACTGCTGTATGGAACACCTAACAACTTACAATGGTACTTAGAACTTTTAATTAATTCAAACAAATGGCTTTAAACTTACATTAAACCTGTCCTATGGTGCATCTCTATCAACAAGATTACAATATCAAACTCAATATTAATGAATATAGTATACCTACAGCTTTACATCAAAAATGTAAATTTCCCTATATAATCTATAAAGGCACAGCTTCAATAAAAAAAGTTTTTAATACAGAATGATTTCTGAATGACTTTCTTAATATATAAATGCTATATTAATCATTTATATATCATAATATTAATCATATTATATCAAACATATATAATATATATAAATGAAGTTTAATGAGCTTCCAAAAAAAATTTTTTTTTTCAGAATTCTGTAGCTCCTTTATCAGAGTAGATAACAGAGTAGATAGATTCATTACTGAAGCAGTTTTTTTTGACATTTCTCATTTTAAAGTACATGTGCGAATGATTCGTATATAACATGATATCGACTTCCCCACAATTTTTTTTAACAATACTATCACGGTTGCCAATTATAGTGAGAAGATGATTCGTAAATAACCAAAACATTATCAAACTTCCTCACAATAATTTATTTAACACAACAACAAACAAACAAACATTTACAAAGCTTAACAAAATCTACATGAAAAAATTTTAAACTTCGCGGAGCATAACGGCATCGGAAACGTCACACAAATGAACCAATCCCAGGTCGCTCGACCCGCTTTATATACAGTTAGCTGTCCGTCTAGAAAACACTAGAAACATCTATTTGCTTCTATTACAAATATCTTCATTATTTATAAATACAATTAATTCTAAACTTTAATTACAAAACTAAAATTTATCAATGTAAATTGCAAAATAAAAATTCATTCTTTAGTAAAAATAATAATTCAAACAAAGATACAGTTTTAGTGTTTCTAGCACAATCCAGTACTCACTATGAGTTTCTAGCAAGTTTGAAATCTATCCACACATAATAAAGACTGAATTATTTAAATACTATTAACATACCAATGAAATAATATCAACAAAATATTATTATTAAATATAGAAAGGAAATATGATTAACAAAATACCATTATTAAATATTATTATCATAACAATTTAACAATGTTTATCACTTTCATTAGTTATAAATTTATTTTGTGGACTTCAATATATATGGGGAGTTATAATAATTTTTATAAAAACCTTGTACTACAACAAAAGTAGTTTGAAAATTATTGTAGTGTACAGTTTAAATTTTGTTATCATACCATGTTAAAAAATATAGTATAGTTTTTAAACAATTGTAAATACGCTTTATTTGAAGATGAAAGTTATAAACACTTTACATGAAAGTTAATCTTTACTTGGATTTTGCTCAGGTTAAGTTTAAAGTTCTTATTCAGGTATTGTAAATACACTATAATTAAATATAAAAAAGTAACCTGTGTAAAGATCTTAACTTCCAACTTTAAATGTAGTGCCCTATATTATATTTTCATTATGTTCCTTTTGATTGTATTCTATCATAAATTTCTCTCTTCAGTCTTCAGCCTTAAATCCTTTCACCAACCAATTTATTATTTTTTTAAATTTTCTTATATTATCATATTTCAGAAGCTTAATTTTTTTTAGTTTCTGGAATTATTATTTTCAGTGTATGAAACAATTTAAGTATGGTTCATAAAGAACATACCCTTTTCAGGGAATTTTAATCTTGCTGATTTCTTTTACTAGTTGATTTTTTTTTACATTCTTGGAAATTTCTTATGATCTTCTTGACTTTTTTCTGGGAAAGTAAAAGTAAAATTAATAACTGGAAATTTATCTACAATATCCACACTCCTTGGATGAACATGTAAATGTGACAGTATAATAAAACATTTATTGAGGTGCATGTTACCTCTTCATGAATTACTTGCCAGAATCTATAGTAATGAACTACTAATAGATATTAACATGATTTGTTTTTATTGTTTATGATGTTTGTGCCTTTTACATTTAATAGTTTATTAACAATTTATAAAAACTGTTCAAATATCAGGGAATACTGAATACTTATCACAACTCAGTCAATCGCATAATGATTCAAATTGTTTGGGAATACTTCAAGAACTGAATTGGAACATTAATATAAGCAAAAACATTCTCTAAGTATATGCCTGTGAATGCTATGTTTGGAATTATAGCTAGTGAAATATTTTGCCCTGATTTCAGCTCTAAGGGTAAAATGAAGATACTGAAATTATTGATAGTTTATATGATTTTGACAATCCACCAAATCAAGAATACTGAATCATAAAACATCTGAAGGTAAGGAGAGTCATCTTAGAAAAACAAGTATCCTGAAACCAAAACTAACAGGTGCTGGTAAACAGTGTTTTGTAAGAAAAGAACAATCTGAAAAAGAAATACTTGATAATATATAGTTATTGGCTACTTGAAGCACCAGAAAGTTGTCACATCATTGAAAGGTTTCATTAGCAAGAATATGGCAAATATTAAGGCAGCAACAATAGTACCCAATCCACATAACGCTTGTACAAGCCAGTTTGTATACAAATTCATTTTCTAAAACCATTCACATCACAGCGAACAAAACATTACGGCTGAACAACTATTATTGACAACTCATGGAATAAGAAATTTCTCAGGTAATCTATTTTGTTTTAGAACTTCTTTTTATAATTTTAATCATTAAGTATTTAGCTTTAGCATTATGAAGATTTTTTTATTTGTTTACCTCATAAATAAAATAATTAACATTAATTTGTCCAATAACCGACTGGCATTAGCCACATTTGACTCAACAGATCTATACACTAACATACTAGTTCCATTCCAAAAACTAAAACAACAAAGTTCCACAACATCGTATTACAGAAATCATGAACTTGCAAGATATTATTATAAAATAGAATTACATAAAAAAGCAAATATTACACATCACATAACAACTATCCCATTAGGTTCCCTGTTTCCAGCATCCATGTTAAAATCTTTCTGCAACACACACAGAACCAACATACTTACTAACAACAAATGTGCTCACAAAATAATACTAACACAGATAAGTTGACAATAGCATTTTATACCAAATTGAACTTTACAACCATTTTTTTTTTTTTTTTTAACCTCCGGGACCACCGTTAAGGTATGAGATGAATGAATGCCATGCGTGTGTGAAAAATGCCATGCCTGACTGGGATTTGAACCCAGGATGAAAGGCCGAGACGCTACCACTCAGCCATGGAGGAAAACAAAATTTTTCTTAACCTCACCATTGCAAAAAGAAACCGACAAAACACATTTTCAAGATATGCAAAAAAAACCAATAATAAGAGATACACTCATTCATAAGATTTCAAACCATCTAACCTCTTTAAATTATCTACTGACTACTCAGCACATCCATTTCATCTGAAAAACACATAGGTAAACTTAACAGTATAAAATATCTAAAAACATAAATGAATATTGCATAACAATAAAAACCCATATCTTCTATCAAAGGTAAATAAAGATAAAACAAAAAAAAAATGATTTGGCTAATTAAACAAAGATTCGTTGAAATAGGTCATATTTAGAAAGTCTAATAAACTGTAGCCTTCAGAACAATTAATTTCCTGTGCATTAGGGTGTTTCTGAAGTATATTAACTAACTGTTCCATTGTACAGTATTCTATATTGATCAAACAGGTTAAAGCTTGAAACAAAGATACAATGAACATTTTAAAGCACCTACAACATAGTCAAAATTTGCTGACCACCTACATACACACAAAAAAGGTTCAAATTATACTTGATCATAATGGAATACACAAGCATGCAACAATTTATTAAATGACTATACACAATTCAAACTACAATGTTTGATCATATTTTAATACCTGTTTACCTACTTGAAAAAACTAACTGCAGTAAAAGATTGGCTGAACAGTGTGAAACAAAACCACTGGCCTCTTAAAATAATCACAGAAGCTGAAAATATTTTGAAGTTTTCAAAAAACATTTTGTTACAAAATTGTTATTACAAAGATTAAAGTTTAAATTATAAATGTTCAAAGCAGGATGGGGATGGATAGGTATAACCAGCAGGAGGAATGTTGGATCCACCACACACACACACACACACACACATACTAAATTAACACGAAAGTGTGTATTGTGTGCGTCGTACGCTCAACAAACAGTGCGCGGAATGCTAATGGATACATAACGTCTGACAGTTTCCTGTTAGTTTTTATTTATATTTATTGTTAGTTTAATATGCCACATTTTTTTGTTTTAATTGCTAAAATGTTTACTTTTTTAATTTTACAATTACAATTTTTATTACTTTTTGAAATTTCATTTATTCTTTACAGGTTTTTTAAATTTATTTAGTTAACAGAAAGAGATAGGAAATAAGGATAGGTAAGGGTTTTTTTAAGCGGTTTCAAGCTGCTCAATCCCACCCATGTCATCGGATCTCTCATCAGCTGTATCATCCTTGTTAGATGACTGTAATCATTGGGGCTCCCTTCACCGCCTCTGTCATTCACGCAAACTTTAAACCTTTCAGATTGCATGTCGGCAACTCGATCTATTTCATAATAATTTTTTTCTATTGTTAGTGCCGTTTCGCAACATTGCTTCCAGTTTCTGTTGGTAGTTCACAAAATTGCTGTTTCACTAATAGCGTGAACCAATATCAGCTTCGAGCCTTTGGATACAGGTGTTTTTATAGCTTTTATTTCAGCCATCGGTCTAACCATAACTTTACCCCTGTGTCAAGCGAATAAAAGATTAATCTAAAAAAATATTGGTCTTTCTTCCCGTCTGTAAATGTTCATTTTGTTTGGATAATTTATCGTTTAATACGTATATTTTGCTTTTAAAAAAAATCTTTCCTCTTATTTCAGTTTCCTTCCATCTAAAACCTAATAATTTTCCTTATAGTTTCGTGACTCTATTCATCTGCATATTTAGGTGTTCAATTTTTAAGATGAATAACTTTTTCAATGTCGGAAGGGCTTTATGTTTGTTGTACCTGAAAATTGTTTATGATATTACGTAACGACAGTTTTATCGTTTAGGAAAAAAATCTTAAACGGATCGCACAGCAAGTTAGGAGTTAGGAAATAGAAAGAAGACACCAGCCGAAAAGAAGAATGTCGATGTTAACTTTCTCATTCTATTACGAATTTTTTTCAGCGAATTAAAATTGCTTATTTTTTCCCCGGTTAATTTGATTCTGTTAACACTTTATGCACAATATGAAAAAATACTGCACAAAGGTCCTACTACTAGGCGAGCTTGAATTTCTGCCCTTACCATCGCTGGATTTTTTTCGACTAATTTGCTGTAGACATTTATTATACATCTGCTTTGGCTTTTAAGAGGTATTCCTCTCTTCTAATCTACGATTACATCTTGAAGGAGACATTAGGAAGATTAAGTACTTAAAAATTCCGTTAATGAAACAAAATTAGTTTTTAAAAAATATTTTATTAAAAATAATCAGAATTAAAAAATACTGATTATAAACTCCGGTAACAATGTTCCGTGGGCCAGCTAACTAGACGAACGCAAGAAGGCAAAGGAATTCCCGCTTATACTCTGTCCTTGAACGCATCACACCATCATCCCTTCCGTTTTAGCAATGCCCACACCAAATTCATATGCCACTCCCAATTTAGTTTCTAAGCATCCGTGGGTTTACTAGTGTTGGGCATAATCGATCATTAGTAATCGGATGATTTTTATAATCGAATGATAATAAATAATCGTGCTGGACAAGTTACTGAACACTGGTTCTGTAATACGATTATACTTATTCAGGTTTTGGACTACTTAAGTTCTGCCTTTGAAATGGAAGATAGGCTTGTTAAAGTCTAACTGTTAAGACATCTTCGCTATCGAGTCTTGTCTTGTGTTGCACGGGTTGCCTGGTCGCCAAGGTTGGGGATCATTGTGATTTCCCTTCTATGCAGCTTGGCTTCCCTTCTCCTGACGTCTGGTGACGCAGAGGGACAGCATGTTCCGAGTGAAGCCGAAAGATTGGTATCGGGCATTTCGCTGAGAGGGGCCGAGGTTTCAGTCGGCCCTGTCTTGATCGATCCGGGTCGGTTTAACTGGAAACACAGGGACGTAACCACATTTGGTCGCGTTGTGGTATCTGCGAGCAGATTTTTAGCCTTCTCCTACATAAAACAAAAGAAAAACTCGGGACTCTATTGTACCGATCATTCTAAATAAACAATTACGACGATTATTTATAGTTATCCATTACACCATTGCTCGAGCTTATAACGTGTTGTGAAGTAACACAATCTTAAAATAAAAAAAATAACAATGTTTAAAGATTAATATAAATAAATAGATCTGATTTGGGTTTGATTGATAAAATATACAAATTATTTACGATTATTAATAATAACCAGTGCACTGTGTTACTTACAAAAATGTGTTGTAAAAGTATACATTAACGATTATTAATCGTCTCCGTAACGTTTACAATTATTACTTATCGGTAATGCCAACTATTGTGTGTATGTACCGGTACCGATTTCGTTTGAATAATCACTATCTATTAACAAACGATTAGTAATCGTTAGGAAACGATTAATGATCGCATACAATTTCTATAATGTGTGTGTGATTGCGCGCGCCACCATATTTCGATTATATAAACCGATTATTCCCATCTCAATGTTTACGCTTTTTTAACTTAAAACAGCTAAATCATTTTCAACTGTAGTGGATAAGAACATGGTAAATTTTTCAATTGCATACTAAATAGGTTTCCCAACTACCTGACAGAAAGTGGAGCACCACTTTAATGATGTAGCCGCTGATATCTCCTAAAATAAAGGAGTTATTATTTCTTCTGAAAGAACAATTTCTGTGGGATTTAAGAGCAAGTAATAATTTTTAATGTTGAATAACATTAAATCTAATGTATAACTTACATCACATTTGTGCAGATTTTTTAAATTACAAAATTCTTTTCTTTAGTAATGGAAGAAATAAAATGAAATAAGTCTAATTTAAAATTAATCTGTAAACCTAGAACAAATATTATTTATAAATTTATTTACTTGATAGATTTGGAAACTGGAAAAGCACAGCATAAATTCACTTGTTATAAACATACTAAATGCTATCGGGCTGATGACTACTTGCACATCTTCTTTTAATCTAGACAACAAAAAAATAATCATTCCTTAAATAAAATTATACAGTAAAAATCTTCTTAAACAAAACTTCTATCTTCATAGAAAAACAAACTATTAAAAGTTTTAATGTTGTGTTTTGGTAAAACAAACTTTTATTAATGACCATTAAATATGTTTACAGATCCAAAGATAATTTTTATGAAAAAGTATAATAATAAACACTAACATCTTGAATAGAGTTTATTTGGTGACCCCATATTTGTATGTTAAGCTGAGCAAATAATCCTATGACTCATTCAATTTTCATTCTAAAATTTTATAAAAAATTTAAAGAAATAATGTACTGGGTGTACAGAAGAAAAATTTATTTTCTTTAAATGTCTAAGTTAACCATTTAAAAAAAAAATGTTACTTTAAGTTATTATTAAGCCAAATGTATTCACATATTTGCACTTAAATCAGGGATAGATTAGCCAAAATATGTATTATGTTAAGAGTTGAAAAACTTTGATAAAATCTTTGATAGTCATAATAGTATGATGAAGAAAAAAATAACTGAAGTAATGAGTATTTTCCCATCAAGAAAGGAATGTAAATTTTTTTTTAGCAAGTAAAAAATCCTGATAATGAGGATTTTTAAAGGATCATTCCATTCTTGCTACTTTCTTGAGATTCCTAATTTCATTCTTGGGTTTGTAATATGAGTATCCAACTGGACAGTATATTTTTCATCCAGGCCTTTCTATTAGAGAATAAAAATAAAATTTTGGAGAGGAACAGGATTTCAGGAAAAAACATCAGGACAGTAAAGTAAAAAAGGTTGATTGGTTGGTTGGTTTCACCAGGAAAGATGCAGAAAAAGATATACTAAATATCAGGTTTTAAGCACAATTACAGTTTACAATTGGATTTTATTCAACCTCTAGCCAATTAATTCTTAAATACTACTGCAATTAATTTAACTTCTAACAACCACAGTGATCAAATAATATCAGTATTCAGTTTAGTTTCAAGTTATTAACATCTGAATCTAGATTCGGTGAACTCAGTGAACATTTATAACACTTAATCTGGTGATATAATGCTAATTAGTTATTCCATCTGCAAAGGTTATAATTAAAATAAAACATGACAAATAATTCTGCTAATCTAAATATGATTAGTAACAAAACTTATAAAGTTGTAACTTTAACTACTGCTAGATAATTATTTATTAGGTTAAGATAACTTTAGTCTAACAGAATATGAGATGGAACAAAGACTAAATGAAGACTTGACTTCAGACTCAATCTCAAACTTTCATATTATCTTTGAAGAAAGTCAGCTGGAGGTCATTTGTTGATTTTAAGAACTTATTCATCTGAAGTAAAATTTTAAGGCCCGCAAGTAAGGCAATCAGGAATGAGATTAAGATTTTATTGTGTTTTTGTTCAACATGTATATAAAATAAGCAATAGAAAGTTTGAGAACAAACAAATTTAGTTTCAGATATTTGTTTTTTTTAGGTGAAATTAAGAAAGAGTTAAAAGTTCTGAAGCAATACTAATCAATATGGAATAGAATTTCGTATTTATCTTTTACACTGAGAAAATATAACATCAAAACAAAAAAGTATAACAAAAAAAGGAAGGGGAAATATGAGAAATAGTAACAGTTCATTAAGTATTAAGATTTCTGAATATACTTTAACTTTAAAGAACATTGTTATTCAGCAGTAAAATTGTAAAAGATGGAAGATACAAGCAAGTCATAAGAACAAATTATCAGTAAGTCTTTATCCAAATTTAAATTAGCTATTTTCAGGTATAATTTAAAATAAAAAATTTTCTAAAAGTATTTTTGTTTGGGTGCAGCAATTTATGGCTGAGAAATATGAGTAGGAAAGCTAGAAAAACAAAAAACAGAGGCTTTTGAAAGTGGTATAGAAGAGTTTTGAAAATTATGTAGATTGACGTTTAAAGATAAATCTAAAAAAAAAAACTTTGTTTTAGGCAGATTCTTATTAGAAATAAATGGTAAATTAAAGTACTCAAAATTATTTAATTAAGTACTGTAAAAAGTAAAAACAGTAGGAAGACAAAAATTAGAATTTATAAAACAAATTATTGAAGAGATCAGCTGTAATGAATAGGTTAAAATTTTAAGATTAATGTAGAACAGAAAGGAAGAGAAAAATCTATCAAACTGGTCAAATAACTAATAATGAAGATATAAAACTATCATCCATTCAACAACTCTGTTTACTTACTGTATAAGCTGCATGTGCTGGTTTACTAGTTTTCTAAGATGTTCATAAAAAGTGTTTTCCTTTTCAGTTTCTTCAGTAAATATATTAACAAAATTCATTTCCTTAATGTCACGTTCTTTATCTTCAATCTCTTGAAAACCATTTGCAAATATCTGTGGATTTCTTGCATCTTCAAAAGCAGCATTTAATATATCAATTTCGCAACTAAGAATATTGCCAAATCCAACACAAACTGCTATACTTAGTACATTCATTAACGCTCCAATTACAGATATAGAAAATTGTAAAATATACATAGGATAAAAATAATATAAAGAATCTGTACTGTAAAAGTGAAGAACAAATGGGAAAAATGGCTTCTTATTTTGAGAATATGGATTCTGAACTTCTGTAGAAGGTAATCGGAAAATGTGTGCTGCAGCAATTGATGCTGCCACAGTCCTGATTAAGAATCTAGTATTAGCATCTGTTGTGCATTTAATCCCAGTCTCTTTACGTAAAATCTTTATTTCAAAACTGTAAAAAAAGATTTTTATAATTAAAATACACTTTAATAATCATAAAGAAAAAATTTTTTATGTAATTAGTCCAGTTAAATTAGAACAATTTTTTTATCTAGGGGAAATTATATACGTGGCAGAATATCTTTAATATTCATCTCCAAAGACTGGATTTCAATTTTGAACAAACCTCACATTTTGCAGTCACTACAAATTTCACTTATACAGGTGCAGAATGTTAACTATATATTGAATGATGTGAAATATAAGATAAGAATATTACCATTTAATTTAACTTATTCTAAGTTAAGTGGTAGCTTGCATATAGGCACTATGGAACTGCATCATCCCCTATTTTTTCACTTGATACTATTGATAACATTTAATATAATGAGCCCTTTTTTCTTCAATTCTTTCTTTGTACTTGTATAATATATAATCTTTAAGCTTAATGTAGTAGCCATCCCCCCAGTTTATGAAAAAGACGCACAAACTTTTCAAGAGCATGACCATTTTATTAAAACTGTTCATGCTCTTTTATAATACAGAAAAACTGATAACTGTTACAAACTAGTCAAATTTGTTGAAACTGTAATATACTGTATAAAAAAAAAAAGTTAATTTAGATGGGAATATATATATATACGAGGGTAAATCAATTATTATCCGCAATATAGTTATAAAATTTTATTGTAATCAAACAGGAAACTTACAAGTACATCATTTTTCA
>JAAAKQ030453979.1:4334-24340 GCA_010016005.3 Zanna intricata | reverse complement strand
AGCAAGCCGTGGGAACAGATGAAGGAGGGTTGTGGAAAATTACAGAAAGGACAAAATTAGCTGGAATAGTTGCGAAACAGGGTGAGTGGCATTTTATAACAATAAATAAGATTTCATAACACATCAATCGAAAAGCTTTCAACAGGGACAGGCAATAACCATAAAAAATAAATAATAAAACCGCAAAATCAAACTTAACACAAAATGTGTTAACACTACTCTTGGCGTTCTGATTACGCTTATATTCTTGTTCTCTTTCTTTATCTATATTTTACTGTTACGATTGTTTAAGCGCTTTAAATTTTGAAAGTAATGAAATAATGGACAGAAATTAAAACAATAAAAATTTTAAATATGTATTCATCTAGTAACCAGCAAGATTGAATTTTTAACGTAACATGAGTAGAATGTATACGAATATGTTCTCATGAACATATAGACAAGGATGTACAAAAAAGATTTTCTATCTATTTTCATGTTGTATACGAAAGAAGTTTTTGTTGATTATACATGCTTTATTTTAAATTTATGAGAAAAAAAGGTTTTAGTCTGCTGTTTGAGACTATGTACGTTCAAAATGCATAAAATACGTTTAAAAATTATAAAAAAAGACAAAAATAACTCAATATTAACAATAAATAACGTAACTTACATTATTCCTGTTATTTAAGAAAAAATTATACATTTTAAGTCTTTAAAATAGTACTGAAACAACATTATTAATTAAATGATGATCAGTAAATTCAATTTAATTTACTTCAAAATAAATTATTTAACGAATTTATTTAGAGGGAAGAATAAATATAAACTAAGAAGGAATAAATACAACACATTGACTGATAACTACAATCCATTGAATTAAAAAAGACGGTTTTTTTGTTTGTTTCAGTTTAACTTAAGAAGCCAGAAGGGGAAAGAATAAAAATAAAAAATTTTCATCAGTTTGTGTCAGATCTTACACACCTCACCACAATATTTTGTCATAATGTGTTCCTGAAATTTAACCCGGCAATAGTTGCATTGTAATTGCATTTCAATTTATGATTTTTTTGATGAAATGAGCCGAGGAAAAAAGTAATGTAAATGTCGTATTTTACAGTAAAAGTAGGCACAAATTAGGTAAAAAGGGAAATAAATAATAAAGAAAGATCTAATAAAGTGAATCATTATAAATTGTTTTATTTATAAAATATATTTAGCTACTTTCATTTTTATAATTTATCTCTCAATTAGCAACTGTTGTCTATTTAATTTACCCTAATAGAGAATAACGGACATTTATGAATAAAAGTAAAATATCACATTTTATAGTTATTATATATTTATACTTAGTGAATAACACTTTCGATTGTAAATAAAAGTAATGAAGATAATTATTGCGATCGATGCAATTTCAATTATATTGCTCCAGTTTTCTTGACTGCGTTGCAAAAAAATAATTATTTATTCATTAATAATGTTAACGGCTTTTTTTTATTTTTTAACAAACGTATTACCATAAATAGACTACGACTCATTTAAAATGAACAATTTCAAATATTTGAGTAAAATTTCTCTGATAATATACTTTTCTGATACTTATTTCATTTTTGTTATTGTAGTAGGTTTACTGCTCAAAATCCATTACGAGGTAATCCGTTAACAGTGCTTGCAAAAAAAAAGAAAAAAAAAACAATAATAAAATAAATAAAAACACCATTATTTAAAAAGCTATCTGTTCGTATTACTTGTTCCAGTTTAAGACAAGCTTAATAGTTAATGTTGTCAAAGTCATTACCGTGTATTTTTTGAACAATATTTTCTCACATAGTTTTTTTGTACTTTAATGTTCATATATTTTGTAAAATTCAACAGAGCGTGACTAACAAAACGTCTAGAGTTTCAATTTTTATATTAGTTAAAACATAATTAGTTAGAGTGTGGTAACGAACAGGAAGTTATTAAATTTGTTGAGACTTAACTACTTTTAAGTTGTAATTACTGAAGTATACATGCGTTTATAGACAGTATGGTTAAAGTGTTAGCTCCTTCCTTTTATCTTATAGTCGAGCACATGAATATTTTATTGAAACAATTAATTGAATTAAAATTTTTCTAGGTCACGTCTCTAAGTCGGAATCTTATAACAATTTCTCAACTACTTCCTCATAACGCGTCACTATCGAGAATTTTATATTAAATAGCTCGTGAATATTTGGTTAAATATGTATTATTTATAAGTATTTAAATTATTCTGTTAGAAATTACTAATTATTTTAAGTATTTAAACTTATAAATTTAACATTGAAATCATTATTGTAAAGTAATAATTTATTTAATAATTATCATTATTACTTTTTGTAATAAAATAATAATAATTCTATTACTGGTATCATACTTTATCAAAAATATATCCAAGTATAAACTTTCTTAAATTAGCGCTACATATTTTATCTCTTTTTCTTTTTCTCTTTTTTTTTTAAATATGGTATGATGTCTTATATGTAAAATTAGCCCTCACCTGAGCAATTAATGAATATAAAAATGTAAATTAAATGAAGATCTACAGAAATTTTTAAATACCACGATGGAAGATATGCGATTTTTCAGAATTTATGTGAATCTGAGGATATTTTATAAACTTATATAACAACAAAATAGAAATTATGCCTGTTTGACATTAACAGAGCCGTCTAACTGTTTAAAAGGTTAGATTTTAAAAACCATATTATTTAGTAATTTTAATGAAAATTGAGCCGAGTGAATATTATTCACTCTTCTTTTATTGGCATCTCCATTTTTATGAAATCTGAACGTTAATGAGAAAAATTAATTACAAATCTTAAATTTTTTATGATTAAGACTTAAAATTAGCAAATTGAATCTTGCACAGAACAATCGATTTTAACAAGCAGTACTTAAAAAACAGGAACGATTTTATAGGTACGAACTATTAGCTTAATCTGTTCTAATTATTTTATGATTTCTAAAGGTAAATTAAGTATTGGGTAAATCATATAATATGTTGGAAAAAGTTTTATAAAATTACTTTTTGGTACTTGAAGTCACGGATTAAATTACAAATATAAAATCCTTTATGGCGTATTAAAAAAAAAAAATTATAATTGGGTGAAATATTACTGTGACAAAAAAAAATTCTTAAAATAGTTTTGTCATTCGGCATTCTGTTTTAAATACATCAAATTATAGAAATACTTTAATGAATTTAATTTTAAAATAATTCGAATAATCACCAAACCACTTTAATGAAAACCCAATACCACAGTAAACGAGATATAATTGACGCAATCCACGAAAAAATTAAACACTTCAATACCAAAAAACAAAAAAATACTATGAAAATTCTGATGGTGTAAACTTTCTCAACAAGTGTGAAAAATCTAGAAGATTGAAATTATTATGTACCAATTACAACTTGTAATACAATTCATTTATATATTAATATTAGATGGATATATATTATTGATTAATATATGGTAATATTAATTACGCTTATCTATTTTTCTACTAAAAATTGCAGAAAATTACCGATTTAAAAAAACAGCGAATGGTTTTTCATTCCTAGTAAATTTTTATAATCTATTTGAAGCATGGTAACATTGTACACAAACTTTGTTGATTTTATATTTTTCCAAAGACCATGAAAAAGCAGCTCCATAAAATAATTCATTGCGACGTCATATATATAAAAAAAAAATTAGAAACAGAAATACTCGATTCCCGAATGGGGGGCTAGTATATCATCTGCTTTCTGATTTATTTTTAAACAACATATATAACAGACCGAAATATATAACATATATAATAGAACGAATGAATTTTTTTTTTTCATAAATGTACAGCCGTGTAATTTTTTTTACTTTACAAAAATTAAAATGAGTGATTGGGTTGGAATCTTTTTTTAATGAAACTCAAATTATTTTCAAAGAAATGATCCCAAACTACTAAAAAATTCTAATTTCATATTTAAAAACGACACCTGTAAACATACATATGTATGTGCCTGTCTGAAGCTATTGAGAAAATGCAAACAGATTAGTGAAAATAATGAATTAAAAGTAATAAAATGTTACCCTCATTCTCATTTCCTCTTTCTTCATACGTCTCTCGGAGTAGTTTTCTTTTCTCTCCTTTCCCGGCTAACTCGCCTCTCATATCAAGTGACTTGTACAACGGCCAGCCTTCACCCCGAACATCCTGACTCGCCAAGAAGGGCAAGGCAGGCTTCATCCCATCAGAAGAATCACTCCCTGCACCAGTAGAATTGTCCATGTTAAAATTGACACTGTCAGCACTGTCGGTCGGCGTGAAGTACCTTTCCACGCTGCCGCATTAACAAGTGCATATATATAACTGCACATATAAGTGCATATATAAGAGCAAGTATCTTTCCTCTCGCCTCCTGTTCCAGATGCGAAGAGACTCCAATAACTGACTCGTCTCTGCATCCAGAGATTATGGGTTGTCGCTCACATTGTCTCCAGAACGTATCCGTTGACCGACCGGTCTCTCCCACAAGTCCTCCGCTTGCCAATTGGAGCAAGAGATTCTTTGCCGGCAGGCTGGGTCACTACTCGTGACCCACCAGACTCGTACAGAACAGCAAAAATTCAAAGCTAAAACGACAAAATGTTTCTAAATTAATACAAACAAGGATCAGAAAATTTTATGTAAACAAAAAAAATGCAAGCCAAACGTAATTTAAGTATATGAACAAGTACAGCTGCCGCGAAAAATATCAAATAAACAATCCCAAGTCCAAAATTCACAAAAGTCAAACGACTGTGAAGAAACCCCAAATAACTCTTAAAATACTGGAAATACAATATTTACCTAAGATTGGTAGGTAACTCTAGTAACCTAAAACAGCGGGCCCTTAGACTACAAAATCGCATAAAAATTTAAAATAAACAACAAAACGAACAAGTAACACCAGTAATGTACAAAAGAATAAAAAAAAACAGCTAAATAACGAAAACAACAACGAAACAAATACAATAAACACCGGAAACACAAAGAAAGATCCACGAATATTGAGCGTATTTCTTTTCAACCACTTTGCGGAAGAGCTCGAATTATATACATTAGTATATAATTTATCAAAATATCTGTCTATTATAATAAATATGTACAAATAGAATGTACATTACTGTAACAGCGTGTAAGATTAGTATGACATGTACGAACATCAACGAGAGGGTTGTTAGCTTCCATGAAACAAAATAAAAAGATAGTAATATCTGTAATGTTTTTTTATAATTAACAGGTTTAACAGCCGATTTTCCAAGTCAAAAGTCCTGGGCTTCAAATCCTAATAAAGATAAGATACATTTATACGGATTTGAATATTAGACAGTGGATACCGGTGTACTTTTGTGGTTGGGATTCAATTAACTCTACATCACATTTACATGTCATACACAAATCATCCTCACGTCACTGAAGCGTGGGGTTGCTTATTTTTCATAAACTGAATAAAATGCAATGTGCACATCAGGAAAAGAGAATAAATTACAAGCTGATTCAATTAAAAAAAAAAAAACCTTATAAATATCTTTAAATCGTTCCCTTTTGCCTGAATAATTTTTATAATCAGACAAAAGGAAATTTCAGTTACGAAAATGTTGTATTAATACATATTTGCAACCTCATAGTTCTTAATTCTTACATATTACCTACGAAATTTACGAAAATTTAAATTGCCAAAAATATCTTCTAGATTTTTATAAATTTGTAGACGGCACGATTATTTTTCTTCCAGTAGACTTCTTTTGGATCCGAAAGTTAAAGACCGTAGTCCCGGTGGGGGATCCCTTCGGGGGTTCCTAACTAAAGACAAGGTATAAAGACTAGAGTACCAGTGGAGGGGATCCCTTCGGGTTTCCCTCATTCAAAATCGAGTACCGGCTTAGTTCCTGGCGAGGTAGTTTGAGGAAATGGCGCCTCTCTGAAGCTGAGTTCATGCTAAATTGCGGGTCCGGCTCCAGGGAGGGAGGAAACAACAATGCCAAAAAAAATTTATTGGAGAGATTATTATAGAGTTGTATAGACTAATAGTTGTATTTTTAAATAAAAAGTTATTATGTACTTTTTATCTTTTTCTTATTATTTAATATGTTGATAGTAATTGTTTCTTATTATTAACAACAATGATAGTTATTTAAAACCTTTGTTTTCTAGTATATATTTTTAATAACTTCAATGATTAATTTTTTTAATTTAATGAAGAAATTAAAAAAAATAATTAAATTTAAAAATTATTTTAGGTAATTTTTTATCTCTAAAAAAATTAATTTCAAACAAATAATTTTTAGAGCTAGTTTTGTTTTTATTTTTTTCCCAGTTATTTACTCTAACAATCGGAATAATAAACTTTAAATATTATATAATCTCTGTTTTGAATAGAACTGTTTTTTTCCTATAATCCCCTTTCTTTTAAATGGGAATGAATCGTCGCTTAATACTGAAGGTAGAGAGAGATATTCCTAACAGCAATAATTTATTATCTCATTCCTTTACGAAGCTGCGCAACTCTTCCATCATTGGGCAACCCAATACTCCCCTTCATTTTACTTAAGGAATTCCAAGTTTAACATTGAGATTTTTCTATAAAAAAAACGGGTGTTAAATCTGACTGCAATGGTTTGGTGTCGTTAGTTAGTAAAGTAATTTTTTAAATTGTAAAATGTTTTAGTTCAAAATTCCGCGTTTTAGTTCATTTCATGTTCTTGGTTCAAATCTTGACCTGAAATCCCTGTCAGGCATGGTATTTTTCATACGCAACAATTTCATATCCCACGCACAAGCTTCAAGCTTGTACGTGGTATCAACAAGTAAAAAAAAAAAAAAACATGTTACCAATTTTATGCGTTACTTGTTGTAAAATCCTACGTTAAGATCGCTGTAGTTTAGATGAATAAAGGTCAGCGATCCTTATTTATAAAGAAGAATTTTTTATTTCTTAATTATTTATTTGTTCTTAATATCATATTAATTTTATTTAGATTTATTTACGGCTGTATCTTCGTATTTTTTAATTTATTTTTAACTGTCTACATTAGATATTTTTATTACAATTAGGATCTCCTAATAACAGCGTGATTCAAGTGTAATTCTGCTCCAGAGAATCTGTTTTATAATTAAGTTTCAACTAATCGATAACAAAACTTTTAAAATAATAAGTTTTAAAGTAGAGTTTATTTTAATTCAGATTTTATGAGAACCTATAAACTATAATTGTCACTTAAATATTTGTCATAAAGATGTACATAAATATACAAATTTTTTACAGAACATTAAAAATAGAGATCCCGCAAGAATTTTTAGATTTCTGGAATGAGAATTTTACCCGTTGCCAAAATTGTTTGACTCGGGAAGATCTACCGAAATTATAACCTATACAATCAGATTCACATTCGAGAGTACGCAAATTGTATTACTGTAAAATTAAAAAATTTCACTTTAAAGTATATTAGGTATGTTCTTAATTTTAAAAAATGTTAATCGATAATATTTTGCTTCAAAAATACTTTTGTGCTGGTACAAAATGACTGAAACCATTACATATTATCTTATCAGAAAGTCACCATAAATGAGTTTTCTTGAAGTACAATATGTAATGAGGATATTTCTCCTTTCAAAATTAGTTTCTTTAATAACCTATTCCCAATACGGTTTTTGTATCGCTTAATTACAACTGTACAAAGAATTCTCTCTCTAATAAGCAGCGAAAAATTGTTAAGAGGTTAGTATCTTCGTTATACTAGCTATAGTATTGGATACAAAGTAAACTAATAATTCAATGCGATTCAAAATACAATTGCATACTAAAATGTCAATGTCTTGACTTGAACCAAATAATCAGTGTGGTAGATTAATGACTGGATAATTATTCTCCATTAATCTTCTAGGATGTGAATAAGGATACATAACTACTTATTGTTTAAAATTTACTATATAGTTCCGTGTATTAAAAATTTATCAGTTACGGAAAACTTATTTATACTTTCTTAATTTTTCTGATTTCGTAGTAAATGTAATGTTTTTGTTTTTAATATAAATGTAAATTTAATTGTTTTTTTAAATGATTTTGTAATTTTTGTGATTTTTTAGTTAAGGGTAAAGAAGTTGTCTACTCTAAAATCCATTATAAATGTCATCAGTTTAATGCGTTACTTGCATTAAAAATCCTGTATTGAGACCGCTCCAGACTAGGTTAACGGTCAGTGATTGGTTGTTTATGTACAATAATTGGTTCTTTTATTTCTTAATTATTAATTTTATATTATTTAGATTAATTTTATTTTTTAATATTTTTATTTATAGTCGCATCAATAATTAAAGCAATTAGCGATAAGTGTAATGTAAATATACTTATAAATCTGTAGTCTTGAACAAGCTCAGGCCGACCATTCCTAAGACGTGTGGTTAACTGAAGCCAAACCGGTACCGAACCCCGATATCCACGGATCTAGTGTTTAAATCCGAGTAATAGCCTCTATCATAATCACAATATTAAATAATTTGATTCTGTAGCCTTCGGTAGTAAATATGTTAGCCGATTATTTAGCAGGTTCTCTCTCTTTCTTTATTCTAAAAATTTCTTATAAAGAAAACTTGTCATTTGTAAAAATAAAACTTGTTAATTTCAGACTCTACCGTGTTCTGGCACGATTATATATCAATTTTTTTAAGCGTTACTCACTTGAAACCATTACATCATTGTTAAACACAATTTTTCTCAGTGGACTTTAATATTTTCTTCATAAAATTTTAAAATTTACTGTAAAAATCCTTTGCTTTTAAGTTACTTTTAAAGAACAATATATAATACTACAAATATATTTTAATAAATATGATAATAAATAGTACAAAATAGCTTACAGTCGAAAAAGATAAATTCAAACATTACTATTATTACAATTATTACCAAATAACCGCTATGTATATTATCCGTAGCTTCGCGTACGTTTACATTCTAGAGTTTATACAAAGCGTCATTAAATACAAGAGGCAGCGAACATTTCATTGTAGAAGCAGTTAATTAGTTCCACGTAATATTTTTTCCTTAACTAATAATTTACAAGAACCGTATTTAGTTTCTACAATAACAGAAACATTTAATAAATTTATAAAATCACATCTTTCTTAAATTATTTAAAATGAAAAAGTAAGGTTTCACGGAAGATGTTAACAGGATAATAATAAAAACTCTAAAATATAATAAAACGAAATTTTTACAAGCGATTCACGAAGAATGACAGATTTCATGACATGTTCTACTGGAGAAGATAAAGAAGAAAATTTATATAAACATAAATTCAAAAGCGCTTCATTAGAAAAACAACGTTTTTTTCCAATTTCATATGTGGAATATAATACTAAAAAAAACATAAAAGAAAAGAAATCATAACCACATTTTACTGAAAAAGTCAAGAAATTTTTTGGTTATCTCAAAAATAGTAATATACATCTATGTTGTACACAGTAGTTGATAGAAATATCGCAAAATAAACAGTCGTGTACTGATCTTTCATAAAACAAAAACCGCCGGGAAAATAGTTTATGAATTAAGCAGGTATTAATTAACGTATTTCGAGATGTAGCATCAGTAAAGTTGTAGCAATTTTATTATTTTCACTGTTTCATTATTTTTATTATCACAGAATGACAACTTAAGTGATATTTCCGTCATCAAGCCAAAATTGATAAATCTATTTTTTTTTTAAATAAACCTCGGAATAAATTTTGTAAATAAAAGTCTTAAAATAAATAAACGCTAAAAAATTAATAATAATAGTAAAATAAATTCTAATATAATTGCAATAATAACTCTGAATATAAAATTATAAATTTTAACAACGTACGATTAATAGTGGTAAATACATTTACCTTAAAAATATAAACACAATATTACATTTGAAAAATGTCTACTGCAATTTTTCTCAACCTTTCAGTATTTGCGACCCAGTTTTCAATCATAATTTTCACCACGCCCCCCCCCCTCATACAATAACAATGTATACAATAATAATGTATTTTATCGCTAAAGCCATACTTCGACCTTAATTAAAAACCTTACAGATTACCTAGAATTTGTAAATTTAGTTATATTTGCTAACACCGATCCACTGCACTGACAAATCCTAATCGATGCCTCTCTATTGCTCTCAGAATGAAAGTTCCGCTTTGTCTGGAATATTCTGGAACGACTGCGCAAACGTGTATAAATCCTGCACTTCATTTTGTTCCAGCCAGTCTCAATCGAGTCGATCCTTCTATCGCTATCGAATCTATCTTGAATGGGTATGTTATAATTTGCGAGTTAATTGCACTTCACGGTATTAAATATTTACGGCAGTAGATTTATGAAGAATCGTGGATAAATTTTAAGTGAGTGTAAGCGAGCATTAGGCGATAATGAAGCATCAACAAGTGCACAGACAACCGTGGTTCCGAAAATAAAATCAAGAAATAATCTGAAGAATACTTAAATTTTGGATTTACTTGTACTGAAGTAAATGAAGAAGAAAGGTCTTTGTGTGTATTAGCTCAAAAATTTTGGCAGCATACAGCATAAACCTAATAAACTTAAACGACATTTGGAAACGCTTCACGGCGAGTACGTTAACAAATCCCGAGAATTCCTCGAATTAAAATTAAAATCATATGAAAAGCAAACATTATTTAGAAAAAAAAACTATTTTTCATGAATGAGAAAGCTTTACTTGCCTCGTACAAAGTTTCATATAAAATAGCCACTGTAAAGCCTCACACCATTGACAACGTTCTTTGGTGATTCTCCAGATCAAGAAATAAAACCTTTCGCATTACGAACCATAACATATAGGTACACTTGTGCACCATATTTAGCCACTAGATGTCTAATTCAAATGGCTAATGAAAATGAGAATGATTTTCTACATGCCTCTAAGGCCATACAAAATGATTTTAATGTTGATGATCTCGTAGCGGATAAGTTAAATGACTAAGTTAATTACTCAACGGAAAATTGATATTTCTAAACAATATTGTTTTCCATGCACAAAGATAGATTTCCAATAATACAATTTTTGCTTCTGAACAAAATTCTTCCATTCCTTCAAATGAAGAACAAAATTTACATACTTTGGAATAATTCTTCAGATTCGCTACTTTTCCAAATTACTCATTCTAATTATTCTAAAAAACACTTAAAGAAATATAATGTCCATTATATCAGGTGTGTTTGATCATTTAAGACTCAATGGTCGTATTGTTTTCTCTCATAAATAATATAAGTGTCAACTTAAAACCATCCGCGCAAGCACGGACGAGTAACGATTCAGCAGAGAGCTCTCCGTTACCCCGTCACCCACTGGTCTTGTTTTTCACTACAGCCATGGTGAACTTTTCCTCGTGTCAGCGTAAAGCCAATTCCTCTATTCTTTTTTTTTCTCCTGATAACCTCTTCTTTTGTCTTCATCTATCGTTACGATTGTAACAAATGTAATAACAGACCCCCAGCCTTCTTCACTTCTCAACATGGATGTTATTAGATTATCAGGCGTAAATCCAGTTATCCCGGCTGTCATTCTATGAGCGTCCCAAGCAGGGCAATCAAATAACATGTGCTTGGGCGACTCGAATGCTTGTTGACAAAACACGCCTAATTTAGCCAATTCATCAATGATTACTGATTTATCTTCCTAGTGATGCATGCCTCGCATGACCACTCTAAATGCTCTTTCATGTTTAAGTTTATATGTATAGTAACTGATATTACTTCAAGCATTTTTGACCTAATGATTCTATATGTTTCAATATTCACTGGCAGAACTTTTAAAGTGTGGCCCGATTTCATTGTCAATTTGTATTTAATAACATTACAATTGGGAAATAATTGTGACAGAAAATTTTTCAATTCAGTTATTGCTTTAGCGCCTATTACAAAAATAGGCTCAGGTTTTAATGGTTTTGCTTGAAAACCTTCGTTTTCAAAATTTTTTCAAGAAGACTAAATTTATTCGTCGTAGGAACAGCAAAAGTAGATTGATTAACTAATTTTCGCTAATATTAGGTTCAGTAAAATTTGCGCGTTAGAGTTTTTTTTGCCATTGTTCTGCCAAGAGAAATTATCGTTTTGTATGCGCAATACTGGTATTGCTTGGCAGGGAGGGTTTGTCTCACTAAGATCGGTAACATCACTTTCATTTTCTGCTCCTGAAAAGTCACTCATGTTATCCACAACGATGTCTCAAATTTATTTATGCCGCCCTGATTTCCGAGGGTCCCTGTCAGTACACTTTAGAAGCCCAAGTATTCTATTACCTTGTAGCTTAGGGTTGACATACGATGATTTGACTTTGCTTGGAGTAACATCTTACATCTGGTCTCCATAACAACGCGCTATCGAATGTTATTCGCTTATTCAAAAACGACACCGAGTAAAAATATTACTTCTTGAGACAATACTAAAATAATAACACACAATATAATTTATAGATAATAAAATTTACAATATAATACGTAGTTATTTGGTATAACATAAATTTTCACTATAACTCACTAGACAAGACTGTCTTACGCAAAAAGCAACTGTTAAACTCCAAAAAATCATAGGATAATTTTTTTTTTTTTAATTTAACATTGTAAATGAAACTATTAAAACAATGACATGAATCATACGATTTTTAAAATTAAAATTATTTACATACATGTTACAATCCATAATGTTTCATTTCAGCATATTAACAAACAAGATTAATTGTGAATAAATTAACAATAATATAATTAAATTGTTAATTTTTATGTTTAGTTGAATAGGTATTTACATTGTAATTGTATAAAATTCCTCATTGTATAAAAATAAAAAAAATTTTTTAAAATTAAGGATAGTTTGTTCAATTACACGACACATTTTTAATTTAACGCTTTTGCTGGTGCTTTGCCATAAAGCACCAAAGTGTGGTGAACAGGAAGGAATAAACGAACAGGTTATAACTCTGAAAGATGGTAACTGACCAAACTGATGTACCAGGCTTTTTGCATTATACCGACAGCATATCATACATTTACGAATGACAAAAATTAATTCTCTTATCATTTATAATCCAGTATTTTAACGTAAAGAATGATATGTTAATTGAACATCCGGTTATGCGAAATGAGCAAATAATCGCATTAATAATCAGTTTTTTTATATCTACATTTAGATGTAAAATAAGAGCATGTTTATCTGGCAATGTAATACAAAGTGTAGTAATTTACTTCGTACACGAAGTAAGCCTAAGTTATCCAGAAACGAATCAAATGATTACAGATAGTTTGTTTTTAAGATTATTTATTTCGTTATTAAAATGAATTTGTTGCGATAGTTGAATAAAAAAATTAATAGCATGCCGTATTAATAGTATTAGTAGTTTTTACTACTTCCTTTGTAGTTAAGAAAGCAATGATTCATTCCGTTTTAATTGATTAAGCATTATAAAAATATATAAATCAGAACTAAATGTTCAATTAAAATTTGTTGTGAACCCAAATCGTTGTGTTATCCAATACAACAGTAGATACAAATGATGTTACAATTTTTTTTTCGTTTTTATATTAAACATTCAGAAGTCATATTACAGTTATTAAAAGTAATATTATTATCTTTTGGCCAGTGGGAAGAAGATTGAGAAAGCCATTGAGGACCATGCCACTCCACCAAAGTGACATGTCAAGTAATTTACTTGGTGAACAACGTACAGAAAATACGTCTGCTGGATTATCAGATGATTTGATGTAATGCCGATTAGCATTTGAAGTATTTTTCTAAATCCCAGAAATTCTATTGCTGATAAATATTTTCCAATTAGGGCTGATTGGTTAGGTTTGGTTGTCCATGAATCCAATGTATTGCTATTATCGTATCTGTTTTTAAGTGTATCTCAAAAGGTATGTTCAAGGCAGTAACAACTTTTAGTAATAAACGACTAAATAGTAAATAACCACAAAATTTAAATCATGGCAGTGTAATTTGTTTTAAGAGTACTAATTTTGATTTAGAACAAAGTAAGTTAGAAAAATTTGTACGATTGGCGTATACTATTCGTATGTAAATGCAACAGCCATACACTTTAATAGAGGCATCGGAGAATCCATTATTTGAATGGAATAAATTGTACTATCAGTGTTATATTTGATGGAACAATTTTCTTTAATCGATTCAATCAAATATAACTGGTTGTATAAATTGAGCCATTGTGTTGGGTAACTTTTCGTCCCAATTAATTTTAAGTTAGGGTGAGTATTAGGCTCATTACTCTGGTCCATATTGTATGATGAAGTGCTGCGTATGGAGTTACCCACAAATATTGAAACGATCGCATATGCGGTCAATTTAGTCCTTTTGGTAGGAGGTAAAACAGAAGAGGAGGTAGAAGTAAGAGGTAATGAGGCTTAAGATTTGATCAATACATGGATGGCTGGACGGGGGTTAGAATTGGCATCAAAAAAAAGTAAGTTCATAACTCTCACATGTAGAAGACGTATTGGTTAAATAATATAAAGGATTGGAGACTATCAGCTTAGTTCCAAAAGATTTATTAAAAACTTAGGGATCATGATTATTAGATCATGCACCTTTGGTGAACATTTTAGGATCAAACGTGAAAAAGCTGAGCGCATGGTGAAATGGCTGCGATCTATAATGAAGTCTAGGACCACACCTCGCGTGTCTAAGCGTAGTTTCGTATCATCTATAATAACGTCTATTATGCATATGCAGGACTAGCTGGGTGTGGTGCACTATCGAGGAAGAAAATTCTTAATAAACTACAGGGGTGCATACAAAATCGCTGCTAAGAGTCGTTTCTGCTTATCGTACCGTGTCGTATGAAGCAGTATGTGCGTTTTCATCAACACCACCGATTGAGTTGTTGATAGCAAAATGTAAGAACCGGTACAGTGGTTGGAGAACCGGTACATGGCAGAGGCAGGACGGAAGTGCAAACTGAACATCGCCTTTGTTGGAATGAGAGGTGGTGTGAAGATGGTAATTCACAATGGACGAAAAAACTGATCCAGAGTTTAGACAAATGGATAGAAGACACGGTGAAATGAATTTTTACCTTATAGAAGCATTTGTAGGACATTGAACATTTGAACAATAGTTATATCGGATTGGTAATAGAGACGAGTAAGAGAAAAGAGAGGAAAATTTATTAACAGTATAAAACTAAGTTTTACTCTTTCAGACACGCCCTATCTTCCAGAATTGCATCTAATAATAGTTCTAGAGATAATAATAATTATATTAATTTCAATAAGAACAATGTGAGTACTAAAAGAGGAGATGTTCGAATAACTAACTTGAGTAACGATGATTTTCATAATTATGATAGTAATAACGTTAGTGATAACAATAATAATTGGCTCAATATTTCTGGTGTACCTATGCTGAAAAGTTAAAATGAGTAGCTCTATGATCAACAAATTATTGGTAACCATAATTATCATGGACTCACGAATATCGTGGATCATACGCTTCAAAGATTTGAGCGAATGCTTGAAAATATGATGGATAGAATGATTGGACTATTCATGAATCGTCTTAAGAAAAAATGAAAAATTGTATCAGACTAATCTGATCTGAGTAATCTGGCGCTAACGGGTTATCTGATAGAACACTAGAATTAGAAGTTTTGCTGAATATTAATAAGATAGACCTAACGCTTATATCTGAAACAAGGTTTACCGATAGATATTTTGTCAAATTTCATTGCTGTACAATTAATTGTACCAATTACTCATTAGGGAATGCACACGATACTGCTGCTATTATTAAAAGTACTCCTTCTCACTCTATACCGCTTGAACACAAAAAGGACTTTTTACAAGTAACTACAGTAGTTGTCCACGATGAATGATCACAATTTTCTGACTCTTCCGTCTATTGCCCATCAAGGGGTGCTGTGAAGGCGGATCAGTTTACATCATTCTTTAGATCCTTGGGTCCGAGATTCATCTGCACTGGGGAATGGAATTCTTAAAACCTTCACTGGAGATAGCGGCTAACATCACTAAAAGGCAGCAACTTTTTAAATAAATGATTGACAATAATTTGTCAAGTGTTTATCTTCTGGAGATCCAACCTACTGGCTTACAGATCTTAATAAAATACAAGATCTCTGGATTTTTTAATTTTCAGAGGTATTTTTGAAAACTATTTACATGTTGAACCACATTTTGACTTGTCGTCAGACCATATACCTGTTGTGCTCACGATATCTTTTGAAGTTATGCTAACTGCCCAATCTCCCCTTCTGTTTAATAAATTCACCAATAAACGACATTTTCACGACTTTTTGGAAGAAAATACAAGGTTGGATAAGCCTTTGAAATCACCGGCTGATGTGGATAATGCAGTACACGAACTGACCAAATTGATTCAGTCAGCGTCGTGGGCTTCCACTCCCAATTTGGATTCTGCTTCCCCAGCTCAAAACACATATCCGTTCATTCTTTATCAGAGAAAAGATAGAAAAACGCTGGGACTCCGAGATATATGGCAGAGAACTCGTTACACTGCTGATAAGAGAAGATATAATAGAGCTTCTCAAGAATTAAAAAAAATAATTCGAAATTTTAAAAACATTTCTTTCAATCTTATATTTTCTTATAATATTAATCTTAAACTAAAAATATAACTGATAAGAAATGAGTTTTCTTCAGTGATTAACAACGAAGTACATCCAAAAAAAGCGCCGAAATATGATTTAATCACTGATCAGGTTCATTAAGCATTACCTCGACAGGTGATACGTATAATCACACTAACTTTTAATGCTCTTTTTCTAATTGGTCATTTTCCCAGTCCGTGAAAAATTTCACAAATATTTGTTACACCAAAACCGGATAAAGAACCTACAGATGTTAAATCTTATAGGTCTATCAGCCAGCTTCCAATGCTCTCTAAAATGTTTGAAAAGCTCTTTTTCAAAAGAATGAAGCAATTCGTAAATTATCAAATACCAAATCACCAATTTGGATTTAGGAAGAAACATGCTACTGTGGAGCAAAGAAACTGAATTTTTAACATTATATATCATGCTCTAAACAAAGAAAAAACTGTTCAGCGGTTTTCCTCGATATCAACCAAGCTTTGGGCGAAGTTTGGCACGTAGGGTTGCAGTTTAATTTAAAAAAGGCGTTACCGCATGTTTTCTATGTAGTGCTAAAATCTTACGTAGAATATAGGTGTTTTTAAGTTAAACATAAAGAAGTTTTAACGGATTTGTTTCTAATAAAATCAGGAGCACCTCAAGGAACGTTCTTATATGCGGAGTCCATCTTATATGTTCTTGTATTTACGCTGACTTAACAATTACGGCAGATACAACTGGTGCAATGTTTGCTGATGATACAGCAATTCTTGCTTCCATGAAAATCCAGCTACTCATCTCATTATAATCAAGATTATCTCTTTCTTCTCGAATCCTGGCTTAGAAGTTAGTAAATGACGGTAAATGAAACAAAGTCGAATCACGTCACATTCACACTTTGAAAGGAAAACTGCCCAACTGTTTCTATCTTTAATATTCCAATTCCAAGTTCTCAAGAATGTAAATATTTAGGTTTTCATCTTGACTGGCGCCTTACCTGGGTAAAACATATCAAATCTAAATGAATGCAGTTAGACGTAAAATTTAAAAACATGTACTGGCTGATAGGACACAGATCTCGGCTCTCAGTAGAAAATAAATTATTAATTTATAAATCCATCTTGAAACCAATTTTGAACAATTCTTGAAACCAACTGTGAGGTACAGCAAGCAATTCCAAAAACCAACACCAAGACAAAAACACCGCGAAAGATGTTTAACATACGTTGGTTTAAAAGCAATAACCTGATATATAATGATTTTAAATTACGACGTTAGACAAGAAATCTCTCTGATCAGCCAGCAATATCCAAATCGTTTGGATCGGCATCCAAATTATATGGCAGTTGAATAACACTATCAGCGATTTTTCATGATTACTGAGGAACAATATTCTTGATGTGATATATAGAATCAATTAAATTTATATCGATTCTATTAACCAGCTCTACGAAGTCAATTTGTTTTCTTTTCGTTACTAACTTTTAAGCTACAAACCACTGGTTCTGTAGCTTCTTACTGTTTATTCCAAATTTAGCATATTTACTCATTGTTCAATTTTAATTCTGAACAGATTGTGAAGTTTCTGTAAAGCTATAATACTAAAATAAAAGTGAGCATTTTTTTTGGCGGGCGGTTATGTTGAGTGGTTTCGTTTTCTCCTTTTTTACTTGTAAAAATAAAAATTTTCAATTTTTTCTCACTTTTTCTTGTACTCTTTATAAATGCTCACTCTTTTTTTGCTCTTATTAAATTAATTTGTCTAATGCTCTATTGTTAGTAAGTCTTATTCCATCCTTCAAAGATTCAACATGTTTTTATCACGAATATATAATTAATACAATCTAATTCTGTTTTCATATATATGGGTTACAAGTTCAAAGATCATAATAAAAGTAATTTTTATAATAAATGAAATAAAGACTTTTATTTATATGAATGAACCAACGAATAGTAAAATATTTAGAATGATTAAACCTAAACAAGATATTAAAGAAATACATTATTCCACAGGGGCACTGATGGAAATAATTTTAGTGAATACTTTTAACTCAGATAATGCTAACAATGAAATACTAAAAGGTAATGATGACTTTTATCCAAACACTTCAAGTTGGTTTTATATTAAGTTTTGATCTTGGTATAAAGGTTTTTTGAAGTATTGCAAATGTGAATGTGTTTCGTGTTATTTAAAAAATTGATCATTGTATATATATATATATATTTATATTGTAATTCATTTATTAATATACTTTCATATTTTAAATTCGATTCATCTGTGAAATAAAAATTAGATACTACTCTTATCATATCCTGTAAATAATATCTGAAATGCACTTTACCTCAATGGAATTCTATTATCTCCAGTTGCTTTGTTTCTTTTGATGTAATAATTAAAAAGTAAGTAATTCCATTCAAACTAGTTTTAATAAATCCGATCTTACTTCTCATTCTATCAGATTCCGTGTAAGTGAGCGGTGTAATCATTTTGTAACAGGAAAAAATTGTAAATGTCTTTCTAATTAAATAAAACTTAAACAGTCTCCTGTTTCTTTAAGTTTTTCTTTCTTTTATAAAGTAAAAGAAAAAAAATTATTTGGTCTTGTTGAACTCTCAATAAAAATTAACTTAATTTAGACAATTGTAGAAATATTAGCAAAAAAGATGCGAGAAAGGGGAAAGGGATATTAAATAGTGAGAAAAATTTGTAAATATTATCATTATTATTTATTTAATTCATCATTTTTAAATACGAGTATTGAATGCTAAAATTTCTTATATTCTCCAAATTATCTTAAATGTTACATTGATGAATAAAAAAGTAGGCAGTTTAGTTTCTCAGTATTACGTTTACATAGTATTGAGAAGTTGTAAAACAAGTTGTAGAATGGACATCACTTGTTGATCTCGGTAATTAAGAAAGCTCATGCGCCTTTGGGAAAATACAAAACTGGAATGCGAATGTAATTTTACCAAAAACTTTCCTTCCCGCCGAATTATCAGAAACTCTTTTTAAATTATATTGAACACAATTTAGGCTATTATTTCTACAATTTCATCAGAGTAGTGGACTACCTGGTTAACTAATAAAAATCATAAGTAAATTAACTTATTAGCCGTTCCAAAGATCTATGAACTTATATTCTTGCTTCCATTATGGATTGTAAAAAATAATTAACTCATTGTACATGTTTTTTATTTATATAACTAAATGAGGTAATTTCCACTGCGCTCTAATTTTATTACTAAGCATTCGACTTTTTTAAAATATGTATTTAATTAGAATGTTTATGAAAATGAGTTAAGTCATGAATTAGGTTATTAAAAAATTTTAGCCATGTAACACTAATTAACGACAGATTTATCTTATTAATTTTTTAA